>OVBL01000402.1:282500-468769 GCA_900406555.1 Pseudoturritis turrita
ACATTGTTGTCATCTTAATAAGTCACACTCATATACCTGGTAAATCCCATAAACTTTCCTGTTTGGCTCACATCTTTAACAATATTTATGACTTTAGCTGTTTTGAAACTGTATCAACTTTGGATTTTTATATTTTCTTATTATATATACACATATTTTAGAGGCATAAATTCTTGGTGAGGCAATCAGGCAAAGAGTCACAGTTATCATATTCCAAAACCATGAAAGATCAAGTTTCTGTTTCAATCTTTAATTATAATTATTTCATTCAGTTTTGTTATGTCCATTTAAAATTTCATTTTGAATAAATATTATCTTCAAAACTGATGGTCGGCGATCAAGATTTCGAAGCAATAAAGGGTTTTGTGCTAAGTCATGTCATGACTAATATAAAGCATAACTCTAAAGGTAGATACACTTTACTTTAACTATTGCAACCAAATCCTTCAATCAAGATCGAATTACATTACTTGCTGACCAACTTTGACTCCGTTGCCCATACAATGTTTGGTTCATTATTGGTTTGTAGTTTAATTTGAAACTCACAAGCTTATTACTGTACATGGTTGTCTCAATTGATTAAATACTTTTGAGTGTTTCTTTCTATGGATTTTGTGCTATTCAAATTGAACAAATTTGAATTAGTGCAAGACGTGTAATTAACGCTTTTTGTTATTCTTCTACAGAGGTCAACAATTTTTGATGGGTGCAAAACTAAGGTTTGTAACTATGCCACTTTTTCCCTCCTTTGTTTATCTTCTTTACATGAAGCAAATCTGAAAGTTTTAGATCAAGAGAATTTATGAACGACTAACTTATTCAGGCTGAAAAATAAGGGACTTATGGGGTAATGGGCAGTACGTGGAGCTGTTTATTCTTTATGTTTAGTACTTATGGCGATCGGTTTCTCTCTTCATGTTCAAAAAGAGACCGCATAGAAAGCTTTCTACGGATCCCACGTCACTCTCTAAGGGGTCCATCTCATCTTTCTCTCTGAGTAGGAGATCGATTTTTCTGCCCGAATGTCTTTTCAGGTAACGATGGGGAATCCGTTTCTTCTTATATATCTTATATATTACATCGTTCCCTTTTCTTTTCAGTTCAGTTAAAAGAAATCAAAGGGCATTATCTTCAGATATAATTTTTTGGTGTTCCTACTACTGGATCTGCATATAATGGATTAAAATACGGCTGCTGTCAGATTTTCCAACACTATCAGAGGCGCAATTTGTGTTCTCTTCAACAAATCTTTTAGATTCAACGTCTTTTGGTATGTTGTCTCTTTTTCATTTTATTCTGGATAAAAAAACGAGGCATTACCAAGCGTCTTTAGTTGATAAAGTTTTTTGGTTTGTGTTAGATTGTGGAGAAGGAGTATAATCTCGGAATCGCAAGAAAACTTCAGGATACACTCGGGAATTTGAAAGTGGCGTCTAAATTTGTTGAAATCTAACAACTCCTACCCTTAACCTTTACAAAGACGCCTACTCAAGGTATGACTAGAAATGATGGTTCATAAAGTCGTATGGTTTTAGCATTGAACTATTTATTTCGTTTGTGCCTCGAATTTAAAATGGTGACTGTTTTCATGTTTCATTTTTCAAGATCAGATGGATGGATTAAGTTTGCATATTTGATTTTAGATTTTTAAACCGCAAGTGGGAGGAGCAATGACCTTTAACATCATCAATCCAAATCACTCAATTAGCTCGTAAGCATCGAGAAAATATATACCATGTTCTTTATTATTAATGTGGCCTTTGTAGTCCGAGATCAGTCATTTATTGTTCCCTACTGTTTCTCATGCTGGTTCACATCCCTATCCCTATCTCTATCTGAGATGTATCAACTTCTCTTTTACTTCAACAAGCCCCCATCTCCCCCTCAAGATATAAATATATGTATCTTTGTATATTATGCCTGCGATATTCATCTTCTCATGAATATTTTTCACCTCTTTTGGCAAGAATGTCTCATTTACATAGCTCATATGTGATAAGCTACTCAAAAGATATTTATATTACCAGCAGCATTTATGGTCTTCTTTTTTAAACTTATTTTAGAATTCAATTTCTCATTACATATATGACTCTGTATCGTTGATTCTCTTTGTTTTGTTTCCATCGCTTCTCCAAGAGCAGCTGGAATAGAGGAGGAGATGTGCCGTGGAGATGGACTCATTGAAGACATAAAGTACGAGCAATGATTGGATCTTCTTCAAGATTAAAGTTATATGTCTTAACTCTTTTTCTTATGATCAAAGTCGTTGAAGACATATAGTAAGATTAAAACGAATCTTAGGCGGGATTTAGAGCACTAAATTCTAAGTAAAATTAAGGATCTTCAAGTCAAGTGCTTGCAAACTCGAATATGGGAGTAAATTAGTTGATGCACATGTTTTTGGTAAAAAATGGCAGAAAGCAAGGACTGGTTGCTTGAGCTCAATTTCATAAACAAATGGATTGGGAAGTCAATCATCTTATCATGACTCATTTTCTCTCTTAGATAGTAGTAAGAACAATCTTATCCACATGGTAGTCATCATATTATTAGTGATGTTGAGGATTTGTGCACATCATTCTCATTGTTTGTGGCACAACTTTCTAGCTCCGCTTTCTAGAATAACAAAAAAGAAAGAGAATATTATATATACATACATTAATTCAAGAAGTTGCAAACTTGATCGTAGTATATATGAATATATTGGATACATGAAAGTTGTTCTGAATGATAAAAAATTTCAAAAAGGAATTCTGGAATGAGAGAGACGAAGTCCATCCAAGTTTCTTTTTTTTACAGTTTGTTTTTTTTCCATCTAGAAATATTATTGAAGCAATATGATAGAGAAACATTACGCAAAGAATCTCAAATTTGAGATCACCAAATCTTGTGATATTATTTAGACAACTCACATAGAATGTGAACTATATAACCTGAAATATCACAAAACCTGAGTCTCCTCTTCACCCCGGCCTGGTCAGAAAACTTTAATACCTTCCTTTGTTTTCGGAAGTCCGTGTTCTAGAAATTGATTAGCAAGGTCAATTCTAGTCAAAAATAACTTCTAAACATGGAAAATCACAAGAATCAAAACTTAAATATCATTAATCAATCAATCAAATCTACCCTACCCACAATCCACAAAGAGACTATCATGATTAGAGAAAGAACAAAAACAATGGTAAAGGAAGACATAATAAAGGTTAAGAGATAGAGATTAAGGAAAATCTTCACTAATATGGCTCCATATAATTGCAATATCCAAAAGAGAAAGCTTTGATCCAAAAGATAAATGCTATAAAGTATTTATAATAAAATTTTTTTATTATATCCAAAGGGAGAAAGCTTCAATTAGGGTTTTTATGACCTATTGGTAGATTAGAGCTGCTTCCAGTCAAGATTTTTTTTGTTCAATGTGTTATCTGAGCGACATGGGTGATCGACCCACATGTCGATCTAGCATGCACGACATGACGTCCTGGCTATTGATCCGATCGACATGTCTGATCGACCTGGGGATCGATCCAGCATGCGTCTTCGGCTGGACTGTGGTTTGGTTGATCGCCATGCCTGATCGACCCATAGATCGATCCTGATCGACCCACATATCGATCCTGATCGACCCACAGATCGAACCAGGCTGCTTCTAGGGGACTTGGCTCTGGTGTAAATTTGATCGACCAGTCTGATCGACCTATGGATCGATCAAAGCTGCTTCTCCATGTACTTGTGTGTTCTTCACTCTTCCTCCTTCTCATCCATCCCATCTTGGCTCATCCTACTCCTTAGTCTCCAAAGTACTTGAAATGGAAAATATGCAATGCAAATGCAATATACAATGCCCCTACGACTCTAAGACTCAAACTAAGCTAAATTTTACTTGAACACAAAAAGAAAACTACTAAATGCAAGTGAAAAGAAGTTAAAAACCAAGGGGAAAGGAAGCTAAGGACACCTAAATTATGCATTCATCAACTCCCCTGGACTTGTCCTTAAGCAAACAAGAAAGATCAAACCGGATAAGAGGTTTGAAGGTGGGAACTCAAACCCAAAAGAGACAAGTAAAAAATTTCAAATTTAAGTTCCTAGAGAATGGTTTGACAATGCACAAACATATCTCTAATTAAGAAGACTTTGCCATGTCCATCACTATCCATGTTCTACTCTAAATCCCGAAACTAAAGAGAATTCTCACAATCATTCAACTCAACTCTTTTGACATTCATTTATTTTCAATTAAGCGCGGTCTCACAATAGGGCAATTGATTTAGAGGAAATTTGGAAAATTACCTTCGTTATGTTTTTGAATTTGAAAAATAAACCATATTTTTTATTTTTTTGAAAACTACACTTTTTAAAAACAAATTTACTAAAATACCCTCACTAAAATTGAATAATAACTTCAGTATCTATTGTATTTTAAAAAATCGAATCAATTATTTTTTGTAGTGATAATTTGTTATTTATTTTATTTTATTCTAAATTTATTCTCTGAATATTATCCATGATTGGTCAGATGAGTTTTCACATATGTGGAATCTTACGATATGGATTAATTAAGATTTCAATTCTTGACCAATGCAATTCTTTTATTTATTTGTTTTTTTTTGCATTTGATAACAAGGAAATGTGAATGTATTGAAGTAAGAGTTTGTCTAAAAAAGAAAACAGAGAGCATCTCGTGAATTCAACAAAATGAATTTATAATCAGTTGCCACTTTCAAACATCTTTCTTTATGTTTTTTCTCTATCTTGATTGAAAAGTAAATGAGAAGAGAGTAACAATGGAATGTGTATTGTCTCGAGTGACACGTAAGTTTGATAAATTTTGAGAGATAAGTTTTGAAATATTTTAAGAGATTTATCTAATGGTAAATTATAAAATATGAATTCAATAACACATCTTTTCTAGAAAAAAATTAATGATAATAATTTTTGAATTTAATTTTTGATATATTAATTTTTACTTTAAGTAAGGTTTAAATGGTCTTATCACATATAAAAAGAGTTAGTTTTCAAAAATTAATAAAAGAGGTGAATTTTTTCAAATTTAAAAACATAAAAAGGATATTTTTCAAATAAACCTATTGATTTAATCCATTTGGTTTGGTCGAAAAATTGGTTTAAGAAATTTAGTGACTACACTCAAAGATAAAACGCAAGTCATTACGCAAAAACAATGGAAAAGGGAAATAATTTACACATACAAATATTCTCTTCCGTCAATTTACCCAACCCAAGCTTTTCATCTTAAAAACTACCCATGACAAACATTCTCTCTTTCTTTTTGTTTCAATGTCACAAGCTTTTCAAGCTACAACCACAACTTCACCTTCTTCTACAACCTTTCCTAGAGCATTGCTATGTTTTGACTCTTGGTTTCTTTTTCTCTTCTATTTTTGTTCTTTTTTTTATCTTTTTCCCTTGTTTCTTTTCTTGTTATTCCAAAGAGTCTAGTACTGAATTGCTTTGAATTGCTTTGAAACACAAGAGTTTTTTTCTTTCTTTCCTTTTTTTGCAATCTCTATTTCTTTCTTTTCAACTTTAAAACCATTTTGGTTATTTTCTTTCTTTTCTTTCTACTCACCAATTCCACAAACCCCAACTATAACTCAATCTTAAACCCAACCTAAACTAGCCAATGAAACTAGTTATAATATAAGAGAAGACTTATCGTTTCCATCTCAAAAGGTTTTATGCATGAAGCATAAATATAAAAAGCCTCACTCAAAAAACTCATATGGGATTTCAAAGATAGGTTTGGGTTTGAGTATGGAACCATCAAAGGTGAAGATGGACATTCGAGTCAATCAAAGAGTGGCACAAAGGGGATAAGTTAACCCAAATAATTATGAATAACTATGGTCAAGATCAAAAGCCTTAAAGCGAGAGAACTAAGTCAAGATTAAGGTTCAAGTTAAATAGAATTGAATTAAAATCGTGCAAGTTTCCAAGTGGTAAGGATTTTCAAAAGTTTCAAAATCCAAACAAGGTTTATCTTCTACTTCTAGAATGCTCAATGCATCATCAACCATTAACAAGGGTCTTAAATTCAATCATAAAATTAATTCTTAACAAGAATATATCATCATTGTTCCCATGCATATGAATGCAACATATATGCTCTAAACTCAATCCTAACCATGAAAATTAAACATGAAAACTACATGAATTTTTTGAATTTGTGGAATTTTTTTTTGTGTTTTTTATTTTTTTCGATATTCATAAATGCAAGTGCAAGACTCTAGACTCAAAAGGAAAAAACAACTAAAAGGATGATTAGCAACAGTTCTCTCCCCATATTTACTTTTCACCGTCTTGGTAAGATAGTAAAACCGAAGAGAAGAACAAAAACACACAAAAATTAAAAAAGAAAGAAATAAATGCAATGATATATACAATGGAGAGTGTGGTACCTTGTAGCTAGAAGCGGTCGGAGTTGTAGTCTTGAGGTGTAGGAAGAGTGAATGTCAACCGACGGGGATGGAGAACTTGAGATCCTCGAAACAACTCATTTGGCAATACCGAGCATTGGGCAAGAAGCAACACAAAGGTGTCTCGTCCTCGTCCATGAAACGGTAGGTAAGAGTGTTGTTTGGGAAACGATTCGCCAATATGTGCGTATACACCATGTATTCAAAAACCATGCGAGATCTCTCTTGGAGGGGGTTGTAGAGGTTGAGGTTGACACCCACACCGTCAAAGAGTGGAGTGCGCATCCCTCCAATGTAGACTTTCGGTTCATCCTCCAATTCCACTTCATTTTGGATGTGGAAGAGGTTGCACAAAAACATTGAGGCCGGGTCATTGAAGAATGTCGGATCATACTCAATTGGTCTTCCATGATGGTTGTGGAGCCAATATCGGATTGCGTTTTACAACATCATGAGTTCATATATATTTGAAGTACCTGGTTGGTGGCGAGTAAAGATGGTGTTGGCAACTAGGCGTAGAGCATATCAGATTGTTGGGTTCCTCACCTTGGACATGCGAGCGGTGGAGATTGAGAATGTACCATCCATTGCAATATTTGTCCAAATAGTGGATGCCTCGAGAAACTCTCGGATAGATCCAAAGATTGAGTATGGGAAGCGGTATATGTCATAAAACTCATGGAAGGTGACATAATATTGGTTGAGCCCAACTATGAAATAGACATGTCCATTGTCATTCTCCTCATCCTCTATGAAGTCTACCGTTGCAAGAAAATACTTGCTTAGCTCGGAGTAGGTTAAGTAGTCCATGTGCGCTAACCTTCCCATATGCATCCTATCCCAAAGATCATCCACTTGGTCTTGTATACCCATTTCCATCATGATGTTGCGACAAGCAAAGCGTGTAGAAAAGAATGAAGCTATATCCAACTCATCCAAATGCCGCATCCCCTCTTGGGTCCAATTCTCAAACTCATAGTCTCCTCCAAAAGAGTGGTGGCTCATTTTTGTTGAAGTGTTCATGGTTGTGTGTTTTTAGTGGTTATGCCTATAAGTTTATATAAGCAATGAGAAAAAGGAAATTTCTTAACCAACATGTTACCAATCCATCATTCTCAACAAAACTCAAGAAATGTGTCACAAGTGAATAAAAATGGATATGTACAGCAAGTATGACCAAAAGTAACACACAATCATGCTATTAAAACCATGAAAACACGAGTTTGATCCATCTTCATTTCCATCAAAGATAACATTTTTACTTCAAACCCAAAGCATGCAAATTTGAGATTTTCTCAACAATTCAACAAGAACTAACATTCAAGCATGCCTAGTGGAATTATTTGAAGGTGAAAGCTCTAAGAATTTTTCATTTTCACCAAATGTTCAAAATTTTACCCCAAATTCGTCACTACTCACCACCAAGAACCCTAAGAAGCAAAATTTCAAAATTTCACCATGAATCCACCTAAATTTCTCATGAAACCAATAACCCAAGATATATACAACATATCCAAAGTACAAGCAAGCAAAGTCGAACCCTAGGCTAGCAACCCCATGAAATTTGAAATTTGAGTTGAAAACTTGTATTTCCATGGAAGAGATGGGTTAATAGAGAGCATACCTTGTGTTTGGAAAATGAGGAGTTTGTGAATCGTAAGAGAGAATGGGAGTTTTGTTTTTTCTTTAAAAAAAAATGGTGACTGAGTAAAGAATGAGCGTGGGAGTAAATGAGAAGAAGAAAACTTGGTTGCAAAATTATATTTTGTGAAAAAGATGGAAAAATCGTGGGCAAGAAGGAGGAATATAGGGTTATTTGAGCTAAACCGGGTTTAAATCTATTAAAAAAAATTATTTTGGACCACATCAAACCGACTTTGACCCAAAAAATCAAATTAATCCAACAAGGATCTAGAAAACTTACCTTCAGAATGCACCTATGATCGACCTGCGACATGTGGTCGATCAAGAGTGCATTTTAGTGCACTGGTGGTCTGTTTGATCGACATGGCTGATCCACCCACATGTCTATCCAAAACGCATGGAAGAATGCACTGAATGTCCGTCTGATCGACCAGTTTGATCGACGTATGGGTCAATCGAGGCTGCATTCCACCTTGTCTTGGTTTTTTTTCCTTCAAACCACCCATCAATGATCCGTTAGCCTCCTGTGATCAAAAGCACACAAAAACAAAGATAAAAGTAGATAAAAGAGAAGAAATATATGTACAAATGATACCATAAAAAACCTCCCAAGCACGCTTGTTTTACGTCTCTAGCTTGATGTTGTTGAGGCGATTAGGCGGATTTTGAATGGGATGCTTCTTCATAGCCTGGTCCCCAATTAGTGAGTTCAATCTTAAAAACCCTCGTCATTGCTTCCTTGGCTACTTCAAGTTCTTTCTCATTCAAACTGGGAGTTATGATCACTTTTGCCTTCGAAAAAAGTTTAGAACCGCCCTTGCATCTCACCTTGTACTCAATAGCGCCATCAACCAATTTTATGGGATGTAAAGAGGCATGGGCTCTTTGTTCTCCTTAGGCTTGTTCTTTGTAACTCTTGGTGCTTTTACCTTGTAACCTATCTTTTTGGCTCTTCAAAAAGTAAGTTTAAGCACCTCCCATCAAAAATTCCTTCACCATCCTTGTGATCTTCAAGAGAAGTAGGATTGTTCTCAACTTGAGGTAGTTCATTCTCGACTTCAACACCCATAAAGTCCTCTTTGTACACTGCTTCCTTGGTGTGTGTGATTGTGCCACACAAAGTGGTTGTGGTGGGAGTGATGGGGTAGTAGACATTCGCATTCACATTAAAGAGTATCACCCTTTTGTTGGAGAAGTTTATGCTTGCATTCGCGGTTGCCAAGACTGACGCTCGAAGTATGAGATGTAGTTTTCGGGTTGACTCGGGCTTACCCAGTAAGGTACCCCATGTGCTCTTGGAGGAAGATGTAACTTGAGTCACTTGGTTGTCAAAAGCCTTCATGTGTGTAGATATATTCTCAATCTTGGCATTGATATCGTTCGTAGCTCCATCTACCTTGTTGTGAATCTCTAGCATCCTCTTATTCAACTCCATAACACCTTTCCCTTGTCCTTGAATAATTTGGTTAAGTAGAAAACTTGTCTCATCATCTTTAGATGGTGGTGAAGATGAACTCCCTTGTTGTTGAAATGCTTGTTGGCTGTTGAAGAATTGGTCCTTTGGTTGAAAGTTTTGTTGTGGTTGAAAATCTTGTTCTTGTGATTTTTGTTGAGGGTGCAATTGGTCTTGTGGGATCTCAACATTGAGGTTCCTATAGAAAAAATTTGGTGGTTTCTAGTTTTGGTTAAACCTATTTTGTTGGTTGTTACCCCATGCATTAGCTCACTTCCTCTTATTCTTTGTTTCCATCAAACCTCTCCAAATAATTAATGTAAGTGGATATATTTATCCAACTTGTCACTAAGCTCATTGAGCCTCACATCTTCCACCTTGGGTTCCCTCAACGTTCTATCATACTCTCCACCATAACCCTAATCAATTTGAGAAAGATTCTCTACTAGTTACTCTCCTTCTTCCACGGACAAGCTTACAAAGCTACCATTGATTGCCATATTCAAAGCTATATGGTATTTCTCATGCACTCCCCGGTGAAAGATTCCCAACGGAGCTTCCATCGAAACTACATGATGGGGACAAGACCTAGTTTACTCTTTCAGCCTCTCCCACGCCTCATACAAAGATTTGTTTCCAACTTGTTCGAAGCTTGTAATATCATTACGGATCCTTGCCGTCTTGTGGTTAGAAAAGAACATCGCAAGAAATCACGTCTTACACTCTTTCCAAGTGGAGATTGAAGAAGTCTTGACGCTTTTTTTCCATCGAGAGGCCTTGTCTCCAAGTGAAAAGGGAACAAGAGTTAGCTTAATTACATCTTTAGAGTCCCCATTCATATTGATCACCATGGAAAAGCCTATCAAAGGTAACCAAGTGCTCGATGGGATACTCATGAGATAAACCTAAGCGGTTGTTATGCATCATGTTGATTATACTCGACTTGATTTCCTTTTCATTGTTAGAACATGGTGGATACCTAATACCCATCTTGATTCCATTTGTTGTTAGTTCATCAAAATCTCTAATTATTCTCTCCATTATTATGTACCTATAGATCACAAGAGAGAAAAAACAAGAAGAGACGGTATAGAAACAAAATAAAAGCAAACTTAGACTTCAAAAGGTTCCAAATCCTAAGTTCTATTGCAAAATTCTCCGGCAACGTTGCCAAAAAATTGATAGCATATTTTTGTTCTAATGAGTTTTAAATTTTCTTAAACTAATACCCCAAATGCAATGTCTATGAAGTAGTAATCAAGAGTCGAACAACAAAGAGTTTGAATAAGTTTACTAAGAAAACAATAAACTTTAAAAGCTAAGCTAGAAGATATTTTTGGTCTTCAAGTTCTAAATTGGGCAACTTAAACGAAATGCTCTAAATGAAAATGCAAAACCAAGCTAACAAGATAAAATAACTAAGCAAATGCTAAATAAGATTAAAACAAACCAAGGCAAAAGATAAAATAAACTTAAATACAAATTCAAACAAAAGTCAACTCAAAACGAACTAAACAAGATTGATTCAAATAAAGAAAGCATGGATCATGGGCAAACGTAGTTGACTAGAGATGATTGACAATCAATTAGTGATGCTAGGATATTCAATCAAGTTTATTTCCAAGATATGGATCAAAAATATTAGACTAGTTCATTTCTATGAGAATAAATCATTCACTAATCACTCAATTGATCAATTTTCCAATTGCAATTGAAAATATTATAAAAACGAAATGTACCCGGGTCAACTCGTGACAAACGGATCAAATCGGATCAAACTTGGACTAAGCAGAAAAATGTGGCTGCGATCGACCCATGGGTTGATCAGAGTTGTTTCCAGGCGAGGTTTTTGTGTTCTAAGGGTTTTCTGATCGACCTGCATGATCGACGCTGGAAGGAGATAACAATCCACCTCATGATCAAAACGCTGCACAAGGCGTTGGTGTTGAGAGGATGAACCAAAGAAGAGCACCGGTTCATGCTCAACAACAACCTCAAGAGATTGGAGATTAAGATGAACCTATGACTCACGGTCAAAGGACGGTTATTCAACCACCTCCAATCCAAAAGAACAACTTTGAAATCAAGTCTAGCTTGATTGGGATGGTGCAAAACCAAAAGTACTTGGGAATGCCAATGGAGAACCCACTTGATCATCTTGACCAATTCGAAAGATTATGCCGAACCGTGAAGATAAATGGAGTATCTCAAGATACGATCAAGATGATATTTTTTCCATTCTCACTTGGGGACAAGGCATCCCAATGGGAGAAGACTATCCCATTCGAATTAGTCACAACATGGGATCTTGTCAAGAAAGAATTTCTCACAAAATTCTTTTCAAAGCAAAAAACCGCCAAGTTAAGGAATGACATCTCGAGTTTCAAACAAGATGGAAATGAGAATTTCTATGAAGCATGGGAGAGACTCAAAGGCTACATTCGCTATTTGCCCACACCATGGTTTTACAAGAATGGTAATTCTAGGCACTTTGTACCAAGGTGTTGAAGAAAAATATAGGATGGCTCTAGACATGGCAAGCAATGGGAGCTTTGACACTAATGATGTGGAGGAAGGAGAAAAATTAGTGGAAAACTTGGCACTAAGCGATTCAAGCTATGGGAGTGACTATGATCGAACCATATGAGGACCAATTGGTGATGACACCAAAAAGGAGATCAAGCTTCTACATGAAAAGCTAGACAAGGTTTTGAAGGTAACTCAAAAATCGGTACACTTCACTGGAGAGTCTAATGGAAATCAAGACATCCAAGGGGAAGACATGGAGTTGTATGAAGAGGGAAAAGAGGAGATGAACTATATTGGGAAAAATTGAGGTTACAACTACAATCAAGGATATAGGAACAACAATCTTTCCTATAGAAGCAACAATGTGGCAAATCCCCAAGATCAAGTCTATCCGCCTAAACCTCAAGGACAAGGGCATCAACAAAAACCCTTCAACAATTATGGTAATCAAGGAAACACCACTTCTCAACCGGTCCAAGGGAACAAATTGGAGCTTTTGGTGCAAAAGGTAATTGAGGGGCAAGCTAAAACCCATGCCGAAATTGATTTGTGGAAGTAAACAACAAAATGGAAAACTTCTACAATGAGCTAGATGGGAGGATAACTCAATTAGCTTCCCACATCAAAACCATTGTTGTTCAAATGGTGCAAACTGCATCTACTTCAAAGATCCCAACGGGAACACTTCCCGAGAAAGTCGAGGGTAATCCAAAAGAATATTGCAACATTATCGGTTTAAGGAGCCAAAATGCTAGGAATTGCAATGATTCTACTAAGGAAATCCTATTCAAGAAGTATGAAGAGTTCAAGGAAGAAGTTACTAAGTTTCTCGCCATTATTGAGAAAAGAATGGAAACACTAGTGGAAAGGCATGATGAGCCAAGGCAAGTTGAAAAGAACAAAGATCCAGGAATGTTCTCTATCCCGTGTGTTCTTGGAGATATCATCATGTAGGAAATCCTAATTGAATCGGGTTTAAGTGTCAATGTCATCGCACTTGACACTGTGAAAACGCTTGGAATCAAGAGCTTGAAACAAAGAACTCATGCTCTTGTATTCACGGATGCATCAACTAAAGACCCCATAGGATCCCTTGAAGACTTCCCACTAAGAGTCAAAGACCGCATTATCCCAACCGACTTCATAGTGATCAAGATGGATAAAGACTTCATACATCCACTCATTTTGGGAAGACCGTTCTTGTCTACCACTAGAGTGATTTTAGACTTCCCTACCAAGACCATCAACTTTAAAAATCTTCGGATCAAGATCACTCATCCATTCAAGAATGTGCAAAATCCACATTGCCTCATGATCAAGAACAAAGAGAAGGGTGGTAATGAAGTCAAGAAAATGCCGACTACGGGAGAACGGTCGAAGAAACCAAAACCACAAGAAGAGCCTCTTATGACTGGAGAAGATGATTTGCTAGATGAGGAGAGCTCTATAAAAAGTGGTGATAACTTAGAGGAAAGAGTTTACCAATTGACTCTTTGTCCAAGGAAAATCGATGGCGACTATGTTAACTACAAGGTCGATAGCGGTGAAAATGGAAATCTATTCGCTAAGGTTAGAGGGATACTCACACCAAAGGTCAAGGCTAAGGAGCCTAATTATATCAAGAAGATCATGACTACGGTGTTCACAATTAAGGTTACGGTCCGAGAACCAAGTGTCAAGGGCGGTTTCTTTTCAAAATCCCATTAAAAAGGAAGTTTCATCAAGCTAAGTGACGTTAAACAAAGCACATTGAGAGGCAATTTCATGTATATCCTTTAAATTTATGCTTAATTAATGTCTTTTTATGGTTAGTTTCAGTTTACGTGTTGTAGAAATGGAAGGGAATAAAAAAGGAATGCCAACAAGAGAAGAAACCGAAGAGAAATTACCCTAAATCAGATGTCGGGCAAGGCGTCGGCCGTTGGGTGGCGAGAAAAATAAGGGATGAAAAGCTGAAGCAGACATCGGGCAAGGCATCTGCCAGTGCGTGGTGGACGAGCCCTCTCCCTTTCTCTTTTGCCTCCAACGGTATTTTAAGAAGTACCATACAAAGAAAAATGGTGCCAACAAGTGAAGATGAGGAGGATATGGACGCGAACCTCCAAATGGTCACGGTTGGAGATGACAAATTCGTGGATTGGACACAAGCAGAATACCATTACTTAAGAGGAATCTACCACGCAAAGGGTTCACCCAACAAGATTCGCTTGTAGAAGGTTTGTGCAAGCATTAGGGATCAAACAAAATGTGTATATGTTGTTGAGAAAAATGGGTCTTCATCGTTTGGCTAAGCTTAATCCTGACACATACTCCACGCCAACGCTCCATTTCCTTGCTACGATAGACCTCATAGAAGAAGATGGCGAAAACAAGGTAGTATTCAAGATAAGCATACATAGCTTCTCACTTACCTTCCAACGGGTTTGTGAGATCTATGGGGTCCCTGTCCTACCATTTGCAAATACACAATGGAACTTTACCGATGTAGATCGAGTTTGGGCAAGGATCGCAATTGATGAGCGCTATTCCGCACATGGCGCTAGGATTTCCAAGGTCCACACCCGACCATTCGATACGCGCTATGCCTTATCGCCAACACTATCTTTGCATGCGAAGAGCCCGCGACCGCCTCCCCCATTGAGCCCATGAATGGCCTTAAAGACCAGTTTGACCCAAAGACAACGCCAACGGTCAACAACACCGGTGCAATCTTCCTCGACTACCTCATGAGAGCAAGGTTCCGAAACTCCAATGGAGAAGAATCTTCCATTCACGTAGGGGGGTTGCTCACACCGCTTTTCAAAGAAGTGGAACTAGACCTCAACGAGTACACGCCCATTTATATGGCCTACACTATGGATCTCCGTTACTTATTCACAACAAAAACCCTCATAGGGTTGGTGGTGTCAAAGCAATTCATGTATCGCCTCTTCCGCGATGATGGTACACTGGTCTATTGTCTTCTACCTTCGGTAGCCTACACCTCGCTACAACACCCGAGATTCCTCCATTTCAACGGTCCAATACCGCTCAATCCTATGCCACTTCCAGCTCGGGCAACCACTCTCGATGTCTTCTAGTTCAAGGTACTCCTCTAAAACCATTGTAAATACCGTTAACTTTTTATTTTCATTATGTTTCCTAACTTCCGAATTATTTTCACACCGAGACGGTGTTAATTATGTTCGGGGGGAAGGATTCGTGTTTTATTAACTACATTTATTATGTCTTATTTTAAAGTATCTTAGAGTCACAAATTTTTTTTAAATTTTTTGCATTGCATTTGTAAATATTTTATGATCTATAAAAACCAAAAAAATTAAAAAACCTTTAAAAATACAAATAAATCGAAAATTTGAAAAACACAAAAAATCATATAGGATTTTTATTGCATATTTTTAGGAGTCTAGATTACATTTAATTGCATTTGGATTTGCATAGGGGACCATGATTAAAATTTCTTGTAAAGTTTAACATTTAGTTTTTATTTCCGAAATCCTAACTAAATAAACAACGTCGCTAAAACCGTTTTTCAAAATTAGAAGTTCTCAAATGTTAAACTCTTGATTCAAAAGGTTAGATTTCTTTGTAAATACTTGTCTTGATTGGTTTTCAACTCTAAAATTATATGGACTTTAAACCGGACTTTCATCTTGCTAAGGGAATTGTAATTATTTGATCATGGTATAATCACACTTGGATCCTCTTTAACCATTTCACCAGTCTTTGTTGATCCAAGTGGCCATTTTTATTTTTAAAATGGTACCACACCTTACCTAAACCTTTGTTTTCAAACCATAATCCATTCTTGAGTGAGGCATTTTCTTATGCTTTTATATGCAAAATCTTTCGAGATAGGAACGACAAGTCCTCTCTTTCATTTAGGGAAGCCTAGGAAATCAAGGGCTAGTGCTTAAGGATCATTTGAGAGGTTTATGGGTAGAGTGTGGAATCAAAAGAAAGAAAAAGGGATAATATCATTTCGGTTTATTAAAAAGAAAGGTTGCTAAGGGAGTTATAAAAATGAAAAGAAAAGCTCTATGTTTTTAATTAGTGGCTCCTCTAAAATCAATACTAGAAGAAAAATAGTTTCATAAGAGGAGTGTTGGGTGCACTACATCATTAGAAAAGAGCTAAATACTAAAAAAGAGTTCACTTCGTAGCTACAATGATCTCTTTTCATAAAAACCCCCAAAAAATCTCTTTTAATTTATCTAGCTTAAGTTCACTTCTTAGTCTCGTTTTAGCTTTTATCAACTCCTTCCTTTGGGTTCGACCCCTACTTACCGCTATTGTTGCCTTATACTTGGGGCATCTCTAGTAGTGATAGGGCTTAAAAATTTAAAGCTTGTAACTAGCACAAGGGATTGATATTGCTAACTAGCAAACGCTCTATAACTTGTGCGCCATCAGGTCGATCAGAACTGCTTCTCCATGGATTTGTGTTTTTTTCACCCTTCTTCCTTCTTCTTCATCCCATCTTGGCTCCTCTTACTCCTTGGTATGATCCAAAGTACATGAAATGGACAAAATATGCAATGCAAATGCAATATACAATGTCTAGGACTCTAAGACTCAAACTAAGCTAAATGGGACTTGATCACAAAAGAGGACTACTGAATGCAAGTAAAAGGAAGCTAAGAAAGCCTAAATTATGCACACATCACTTCCCGCCTGTGATTGTAAAAAACTAGACCCATCTCATTATGCAGCAACACCAACTCTTTTTTTCTCTACCCATTTAATAGGAGGCTGGTCCATCTGATAACAATGAGTGACACAATAGCCTTGAGATACCCATAAGATAAAATACAACAATTCTAGATATTATGTTATGATAACTTTTAGAAGGAATAGTTCAAAATGGTACATTTTCTGACTTTAATTTCAAGTGGGGTATTCTCGTTGGAAAATTTTTAGAACTAGTACACTTTTTTGAAAATACCAGCACTATCCCTTAAGACCAGCAGAGTTAACGCGGAGCGGTGGCACACTGTCTGCAGGATGACATTTGCAACGCAAGTAAATGTAGACTATGAAAAGTACAAGTAGAGATAGAAAAGAGTACGCGCAGTCTGTGCTTTTACTCGCAAAAGAAAAACAGAGCGTTCTCAGTCTCTGCCGTTGGAACCAGAGTAGATGCAAACACTGCTTAGATTCTGCTTGTGATATGCAAAAATTTGGGAAACACCGCTGTGCTTTTTACAGTTAAGGTTTCGCAGACCAAACCATCTAACAGTAGACCAAAGGCAGACTGGTATCAGACTTTGGGATCTTTCATTTTCACAGATTTTTCCCTAAATTTTGTTCTTGTTTATTTACTGCCACTTTTTTATACATTATTTTGTACAGTTTAGTACAATTTAAAATTTAAAATGAAAAAATCGTTATCATGTGTTTCTTTTAAGAGCCATAACCAGTAGTGCATTAACCGGTATAAACCAAAACGAGATAAGCAATCTTGAAAAACTCAGTGAAAATCGAGTGGTTAGGGTACGTAGACTGAATGAATAACACCAATGGCAGAAGACAATCACCAGCAGTGCATTAACGGGTATAAACCAAAACGAGATAAGCAATCTCAAAAAACTCAGTGAAAACCGAGTGGTTAGGGTATCGCAGACTGAATGAATATCACCAATGGTAGAAGACAATCACAAGTAGTGCATTAACCAGTATAAGCCAAAACGAGATAAGCAATCTCGAAAAACTCAGTGAAAACCGAGTGGTGAAGATATCGCAGACTGAATGAATAACACCAACGGCATAATGCAATCACCAATAGTGCATTAACCGATATAAACCGTAACGAGATAAGCAATCTCAAAAAAGTCAGTGAAAACTGAGTGGTTAGGGTATTGCAGACTGAATGAATATCACCAATGGCAAACCGAAGGTAGATTGATATCGGAGAATTTGTTTATAGAGATTTTTTGTTGTTGTATATTTGTATATACTTTCACTTCTTTTATACATTATTTCTTACGGTTTATTACAACTTATGTTAAAAAGAAAAACTCAATTTTTTTCTCGTTATCATGTTTCTTTGTTCAACACGGACACTATATGAAGTATTCCCTTGGTATTGTACTCCTTTATTAACCATGGTTATTGATTTTTCTTCAATTATGTTTCTTCAATGTAAATAAGCTTTTAAACTCTTAGATTTAAGATCACTTTGGAGTTATGACGTTGTGGGAGTGTAAATCCATGTCAATTAAATTCATCACGATTTTTAGAGAGATCCGAAACTTCTGGGTAAAAACCACCAAAAAACACGAACAGAGATCCAAATATGGTATTTTATTAAGCTGCTTAGAAAGTTTTTTTTATGAGAGCAAAAGTACAGAGTTTTGCTAGGTAAATTGCTGATCCCTTTCTCAAGAGATGTACATGTCTATTTATACCAGTTTAAGTCGGCTAAGTTAATGTCTAAAGAAATAAGTAAGATTTCCTAATTCCTCGGGATTTCCTTTTAGCAAAGCCGGCTACCACCATGGGCTTTAGCCTTGTCGTATCTCTTTTATGGGCTTGAATTCATGGGCTCGTTGTCTCGGCCCATATGACCGTCAGCTCAGCCCAACTTCCTATCGTTGAGCCTTGGCTCAGGTGACACCATGGTTCACGGCTCGGGTGACACTATGGTTCATGGCTCGGGTGACACCATGGTTCACGGCTCGGGTGACACCATGGTTCACGGCTCGGGTGACACCATGGTTCACGGCTCGGGCGACACCATGGTTCACGGCTTGGGTGACACCATGATTAACGGCTCGGGTTGCCTTGTATCATGGTTCGGGTGTCAATGGTTGTCTCAGTCTCTGACCCCGATCCGTCTTGTCTTCCGTTGAGATCACGATACCCAAACTAACCATCCATGGTTCACGGGTTCTCGTACAAACTTATCCTGTCGCGGTTAGGGGGTGTCCGAACCAGTTCACCTTACCACGGTTAGGGGACACCCGAACCAACTCCTCCTTTCATGGTTAGGGGTACCCGAACCAACTCCTCCATTCACGGTTAGGGATACCCGATCCAACTCACTTTGTCGCAGTTAGGGGTACCCGAACCAACTCCTTTCATGGTTAGGGGGACCCGATCCAATTCACTTTGTCGCAGTTATGGGGACCCGATCCAACTCACTCTGTCGCAATTAGGGGTACCCGAACCAACTCCTCCTTTCATAGTTAGGGGGACCCGATCCTACTCCTCTGTTCACGGTTAGGGATACCCGATCCAACTCCTCCTTTCATGGTTAGGGGGACCCGATCCAACTCACTCTGTCGCAGTTAGGGATACCCGAACCAACTCATCCTTTCACGGTTAGGGGTATCCGAACCAACTCCTCCGTTCACGGTTAGGGATACCCGATCCAACTCCTCCTTTCATGGGTAGGGGTACCCGATCCAACTCACTCTGTCGCGGTTAGGGGGCACCCTAAGCAACTCACTCTGTCGTGGTTAGGGGGCACCCGAACCATGGTTAGGGATCCAGTTGCTAATATTCTTTCATACTTAGCCATTTTTCAATCATTGATTCTCAAGGGGTAAAATCTGACCCCAACAGACGTCTAAACAAATGTTAATCAAAGTTTTTAATTTGTTTTGAGTGGTTTAGGATTTCGCAGACTGAATGCAGACGTAGCGCATCATTTTTGATGAGTTTCTACTAAAAGAAAAAGGCGGTGTTGTCTTAACTATACGAAAAAGGAGGCGCCGTCTTAATTAGGTAATATTATTTTTAAATTTTTTCCATAATATAATTCGGACCTCAAATTATTTCTTTCAGGCCCATGAAAAAGCCCATAAACCTTAAAAAACACAACATTGATTCTTCTTCTCCTTCCCCTCAGCAACCCTAGAGCAGACGAGTGTTGTAAGAATTTATGAGATCAAGCTCAAGAACAATGAAGAAAAAGATGAGTATGAGTTTTGTGTGGAAGAGAATAATCTGAATAATTCTTCTGTATTATTTTTTGTTTTCTGATCAGACAATATTATATATACATATCTAGCTTATTGAGGAAGCTAATCTAGATATTTATCTGGATTAAACAAGTAATATCTAGCTTTGAGTATTCTTTGACACTGTGCATCTAAAGGCAAACTTGTTCCAGGCAGACTTGTGTTTATGCTTCAGAAGACTTGTTCTAGGCAGACTTGTTCTAGAAAGGCTTCCTTCAGGAAAGGCTTCCTAATATTTCAGGAACTACTTCAGTTAATTCAGGAAGGGCTTCCTAGTGATTCAGTTAATTCAAGAAGGGCTTCCTTCAGTTTAACAAAGTTAACATCCCCCCCCCCCCCCCCCCCCTCAAGATGGCTGGCTAGTGAAGATCCAATAAGCCCATCTTGCCATGAAGCTCATCACAAACTTTAGAAGTCGTTGCCTTTGTGAATACATCCGCTACTTGATCAGAGCTCTTTACATAGGAAGGAAGGATGATCCCTGCTTGAACCTTCTCTTTAATGTAATGACAGTCCACTTCTATGTGCTCTGTTCTTTCATGAAATACTGAATTAGAGGCAATGCGTATTGCTGCTTGATTGTCACAATGTAGCACAATCGGTTCAGATGGCTCAACACCAAGATCTTTGAGAAGACTCTACAACCATACTTGTTCACCGGTTATGTTTGCCATTGCCCTATACTCTACCTCAGCACTTGATCTAGAGACAACTTTCTGCTTCTTGCTTTTCCAAGTAACCAAGTTGCCTCCAACAAAGGTGCAGTAGCCTGTTGTGGACTTTCTATCAACTCTGTCACCTGTCCAATCTGCATCACAATATCCCACAATGCTTTTGCTTGAATTGCGACCGATCCATACACCTTTCCCTGGTTTATTTTTTATATACTTCAAGATCACCATTCTCCAATGATGTCTAGTAGGCAGATGCATATGCTGGCTTACTTGATTAACCGCAAAGCAAATGTCTGGCCTAGTAATGGTAAGGTAGATGAGTTTTCCAACCGTTCTTTGATACTGCTTTACATCAGCAAGTGGTTCCCCCTCAGGCACATCCTTATAGCTTTCTTCAATGGGAGTCTTAGCCGGTTTTGAGCCAAGCTTCCCTGTCTCAGATAGTAGGTCCAAAGCATACTTTCTTTGAGAAAGAAATAACCCATCAACAAGTTTACATACCTCAATCTCAAGGAAGTACTTCAGTTCCCCTAAGTCATTAATGTCAAAGAACGATTTAAGGAGCTCTTTGGTCTGCTTCACCCCATTTACATTACCACCAGTAATGATAATGTCATCAATATATATGAGCACAACGACAATACATTTCTCCCCCTGAGTTGTGAACAATGTATAATCAGCCTCAGACCTGCGGAAGCCATTCCCAAGAAGACAGCTACTCAACCTTTGGTACCAAGCTCTTGGGGATTGTTTTAGACCATAGATTGCTTTCTTGAGTTTACACACCTTGCTACTATTGGCTGCATCATGAAACCCTTCAGGAGACACCATATAAACTTCTTCTTCCAAGTCCCCTTTGAGAAAAGCATTCTTAACGTCCATCTGCCATAGATCCCATGAGAGATTAGTAGCAATAGTCCTCTCCATATTTCTGAGTGTATCCCTGGGCAACTAGCCGTGCTTTGTACGTCTCAATCTCTCTGCTTCTTGTATACTTTATTGTATACACCCATCTGCTACCTACCAACTTCTTATCATCAGGTAGATCAGCTATGTCCCAACTACCATTCCTCTTCTATGAGTCAATTTCCTCATTCATGGCCTTAACCCAGACTTTGCTCTTTCATGCTTCTTCATAGGTAGTTGGCACAGTTTCCTTGTCAATCTTGCTAAGGAATCCTTGGTGTTCTTCTGGAAGATGTGCAACAGAGGAATATCCGTGAATAGGATGAGCAACAGCCTTGTTGTTGTAGTATACTCTTGTGTTTTTCCAATTGAGGCCCAACCTTCACTTTCTCACTTCTTCTTAGAGGAGGAGCCGATTCCTCATCAGACTCTGTTTCTTCTGAATCGTTAACTACAACATTTTTCAATGAATCTGAAGCTGAATCCTCAGCTAGAGATTCCCCTTCTCCTGTAGTTCCCTCTGAACCTGGCGTAGGCACCTCTGCTTCAAGGTTACTTTTACCCTACTTTCATCATTTAGAACTCCATCAGTACCAAGCTTACTTGTTGGTGCTTCCTGACCACTTTCTTCACTAGTAGTTGGCGATTCTTTTGGACCAGCAAGTGTAGTTAGACCATCAAGTATAAACCTCAAGGTAGAAGCACTATCTTTTGAGGATGCAAGGTCCTTCAAGCTGTCCCAATTCTTATCACCAAAGAAACTCTTTTCTTCATAAAACTTAACCTCACGAGCTACATACACACGCTTGGTGTCTGGATTGTAGGACTTGTATCCTTTTTGAGTAGATGAATACCTAATAAACATACACTTTGTACTCTTAGGCTCCAGCTTATTTCTTTGAGCTTCTGGTAAAACACATAGCAAACACATCCAAATACTCTGAGATGCTCAATACTTGGTTTAACTTTGTTTAATACCTCGTATGGAGATACATCCCCAAGACTCTTGGTGGACAGCCGGTTGATCAGATAGCATGCTGTCATAACTGTATCTCCCCAATATTGCTTCAGGACATTTCTGTCAAACATCATTGTCCTACCAACCTCCATTAGATGCCTGATCTTTCGCTCGGCAACTCTATTTTGCTGAGGAGTATAGGCACATGATGTTTGATGAACAATCCCCTAGTTTTCCAAAAAACCCTTGAACTGATTACTCATGTATTCTCCTCCATTGTCACTCCTCAAGATTTCGATCTTAGCTCCAAATTGTGTGGATACATACTTGTGGAACTTAGGGAATGCTTCCAGCACATTGCTTTTTGAAGATATCAGAGTGACCCACGTGTACTTGGACTTCTCATCAATGAATGAAACAAAGTGCTTGTATTGATCACGAGAACCACATGGAGCAGTCCATACATCTGAGTGAACTAGAATGAAGCATTCATCATAGATGGTAGATGAATCTGGAAACACAGTTCTAAAATGTTTTCCAAGAATACAAGCTTCACATTCTTGATGATCCTGATTCAGGTTCGGTAAGGTGAGATGGAGAGTCTTGGAGTGAGGGTGACCAAGGCGAGCATGCCAAAGAGAATTAGAACAAACAGAGCTTAAGGCTGTGTGAGGATCAATAACATAATTTGGGTTATTCAGAACATACAGACCATCTTGAGCACATCCTTCTCCAATTGTCTTTCCCAACTTAATGTCCTGAAACCACACATCATAAGGACTAAAAACGGCCAAATAATCTAACTTCTTTGTTGCTTTTCTAAGAGACAGGAAGTTAGAGGTGAATTCAGGCATAAATGGAGCTTTTGAACTCTCTTTGAATAACTCCAAATCTCCAACTCCTCTAATTGGAATATCTTGTCCATTAACTATAGTAACATTTCCAGACTGAGGTTTAATGTTGGAAATGAGCTTGGCATCACTAATCATGTGATGTGTAGCACTAGAATCAATGATAATAATAAGCTTATGAGATTTAGAGGCAGATAAACCTTTACCAGATTCTGTCAACTTGGCAATGTGTTTGATGAGAGCATCCAAATCTGAATTTCTCACAACTTTATCATTAGATGCAACAGCTACAGCAGCGTGCTTGGGAGCCTGATCTAACCCCCTTAGCTTCATTGGCCTTAGATGAGGGTTGAGAGTCCAGTACTTGTCATTGGTGTGCCCCTTCATCTTGCAATGGTCACACCAAACATTTCTTCTTTCTGCCTATTGATAAGCTCCATGGCTTACATGAGCAGTCTCACTTGTCCCTTGAAAGAGACTTTTTGATCATTTTTCCTTCTAGATCATCATATATACTTCATTCAAGGTTGGCAGCTTCTCAAATCTTAGAATGTGGTGAATCAGTCCTTTGAACGATCATTTGAAAGTGAGGAGGAGTCCAAAGACCTGATCCTACTCGTGCCTCTCATTCAACTCCTTCAGATCAGTGGAAGGAGGTCTCAACATCTCCAGCTCTGCCCACAATACTCTGAAGTCTCCAAATAATGTCTTGAATGACTTCTCCTCTTGTTGGAGATCATTCAGTGCTTTCTTCACCTCAAAAATTCGACTTAGATTAGAGGTGTTACCATACACACTCATAAGAGTGTCCCATAGCTCCTTTGTAGTTTCCATATAGGAGTAAGCTGCAAGGATAGATTGCTCCAAGGAGCTCTGAAGAACAACAAGAACAAGCTGATCTTCTTGGATCCACTTGGGATCCTCTTTCCTGGTTCCAGATCTGATGGGAGACTTTACTGCTCCTTTATCTGCTACAGCTTCTTCTTTGTCAGTAGACAACTCTTGAGAGCTCACAATGTGCTCCCATAACCCACGAGTTATTAGAGCCATTTTTGTGATCCTTGACCACAATATATAGTTGTCCCCTTTAAGAACAACATGTAGAACACTCTACTTCTGGTTTTCCATTTCAGAAAAATATAATTTTCGGAAATCAGGTCTCAATGAGCGATTAGCTCTGATAGCATGTAAGAATTTATGAGATCAAGCTCAAGAACAATGAAGAACAAGATGAGTATGAGTTTTGTGTGCAAGAGAATAATATGAATAATTCTTCTGTATTATTTTTTGTTTTCTGATCAGACAATATTATATATACAAATCTAGCTTATTGAGGAAGCTAATCTAGATATTTATCTAGATTAAACAAGTAATATCTAGCTTTGACTATTCTCTGACACTGTGCATCTAAAGGCAGACTTGTTCCAGGCAAACTTATGTTTATGCTTCAGCAGACTTGTTCCAGGCAGACTTGTTCTAGAAAGACTTCCTAATATTTCAGGAACTACTTCAGCTAATTTAGGAAGGGCTTCCTTCAGTTTAACAAAGTTAACAAGTGTATCTTCAATTTTTTTGATCTCTTTCTTCATTTATGTGATATTTCTCCGATAATTCTCCATTCTCTTCATTTCTCCGATATTTCTCATTCGAATATATCATGGATAGGAATGATTACGAGATGGATTTTCCTGCCATGATTTTTTCCAAAGGAAATGAGCCAGATCCAAATACCAGAATAAACTACAGTTCAAAGTTCAATCAGCTTCCACTGGTGGAACGTGTAGTGGGTGAGGAAGTGTGGGATTATGTTCACAAGTGACCGCTAGGAGTTATTTGTAAGTTTGAGAAGTTGGATTTCAGATGGAGTACGAAATTTGTGCATCAATATCTTATTTCCATTCGCTAGACTTCTGGCTGACAGTTATGTAACCATATAACTGTGTTTTATAGGTGACTGTAACTACTATGTGTGACAGATCCCGGGCAAAAATGTATCCACGTTGGAAAGGTAACGACGTAATAGATGTCAAGCTTGATAATCTCATCAAATACATTCTCTCTAGCCAGCCGTTGGCGGACATCAAATGGACCGTCTCAAAAATGCCCCCAGTCCCAGAAAATTGCACTGGAAAAAGAGGAAAGTAGGTCATGAAGGAAGGAGAGGAAAAAGGGAAAAACACGAAGGGAATTGAAGAGCGAAAGGAAGATAAGAAGAAGAGGAAGAGGAAGGGAATTGATGAATATGATGAAAAAATCGAAGAAGAAGAAGAAGAAGATGACGGACGGTATGTCAAGAAACCGAAGTTTCTTGTAGCTAATATCCCATATAATATTTCAAGAGACATCATCGAGATCATTGAATATGTCATCGATAAACAGCAGACCAAGTTTGACACAGTTGTAACTAGAATTGAAAATGCCAACTTGGATCAACAATGATTAAACTTGGAACAGCAACGAACCGGCATGGAACAATAGAAAGTTTTGAGTGAAACCTTAAACAACTTGGGTCATTGCAAAGCTGATGGAGAGGATGACTTGTTTCGAGCAAGATACTCGCTTCTCTAACAACAAACTAAAACCTGACAATCGCATGGTATGTCCAACTCAGCAATTATTGAAATAAAAGAGCTGGCATGATCTGCGAGATCATGTTCTATCAGATCTGGTAGAAAAATAGAGGGGCATGTCATATTCTGCGTACCGCTATTGTACCATTCATTTATGTGAGACATGTAATTGTTACAGCAGACTAATAATGGCATCCAATACTATTCATTATTGGCATTCCTTAATAGAGTATGCCTTTATGGTGTAATCAGTTGAAGCTGAGTTCATGTCATTTCGGCAGAGTAACATTCATTACTTTTAAATTTTGCAGAATGAAGAAAAAGAGACTAGGTGGATAACAAAGGAGATGGCAAAGACAACGAAGGAGAAGGAATCAAGGTTGTTACCTTTGCCTCTTTTTCAAATGACAAAGGAAAAGATGCCAAAGAAAAAGTAACTGATAATGGCATCGAGGCAGAGGATGCCAAAGAAGAAAAAGTAGAAAATGATGTAAATTTATTGGAGTGAAAAGGCAGAGGAGGCCAAAGAAGAACATCTTCAAGATATGTTCCATGATAAAAAAATATACAAATGTGAAAAGGCAGAGGATGCCAAAGAAGAACATCTTCAAGATGATGGTAATGATGAAAAAATGGATTGGAGTGAAAAAATAGATGGGAGTGAAAAGGCAGATGATGCCAAAGAAGAACATCTTCAAGATGATGGTAATGATGGAGATGGGAGTGAAAAGGCAGAGGATGCCAAACAAGAACATCTTCAAGATGATGGTGGAGTTGGAGATGTTGAAAAAATAGATGGGAGTGAAAAGGCAGAGGAGGCCAAAGAAGAAAAAAAAGAAAATGATGCCAACGTCTGCCTTCAGGCAGAGGATGCCACTGCAGCAGATGGTGGTAAAGAAGAGGTTATTGATAAGGCAGCTGTTTCTAACGAAGCAACTGATGGTGAAAAGAGATGGGAGTGAAAAGGCAGAGGATGCCAAAGAAGAACATCTTCAAGATGCTGGTGGAGTTGTTGAAGATGCTGGTGGAGTTGGAGATGTTGAAAAAATAGATGGGAGTGAAAAGGCAGAGGATACCAAAGAAGAAAAAGGAGAAAATGATGCCAATGTCTGCCTTCAGGCAGAGCATGCCACTGCAGCAGATGGTGGTAAAGAAGAGGTTAGTGATAAGGTAGTTGTTTCCAACGAAGCAACTGATGGTGAAAAAAAAGATGAAAGTGAAAAGGCAGAGGATGCCAAAGAAAAACATCTTCAAGATGATTGTGGAGTTTGAGATGTTGAAAAAATAGATGGGAGTGCAAAGGCAGAGGATACCAAAGAAGAAAAAGGGGAAAATGATGCCAACATCTGCCTTCAGGCAGGGGATGCCACTGCAACAGATAGTGGTAAAGAAGGGGTTAGTGATAAGGCAGCTGTTTCCAACGAAACAACTGATGGTGAAAAAAGAGATGGGAATGAAAAGACTGAGGATGCCTCTTGTAAGGCAGATGATTGCAAAGAAAACATTTGTGCAAATAATGATATTAGGCCAGATGAAACTAATGTCTGCATTAAGGATGCCACTGCAACAAATGAAACCAATGTCTACATTAAGGATGCCAAAGAATAGGCAGCTGATGCCAAAGAAAACAAAGGTGAAAATGATCCCATTACAGCATTGATAACCAATGTCTGCATAGAGACAGTTGCTTCCACCGCAGCAGATGGTAATGATGGATCAGTGATTGACATTGAAAATTTTGTACATCCATCAGAAGATTCAGTTAAAATCATTGAAGGAAGAGGAAGAGGAAGAGAAAACTCCCAGCCAGTTAATGTCATTGAACCATCAGTGGATATAGTTTACCCAAGTACATCTCAAATCGAAATATACAAAGGCGACATAAATCTTCGCCAGACCAACAAACATGAGAAAATAACAAGGAGGAGTGAAAGGTTAAGTAATTAATCGACAAAAGTTCATGTTGCACCTAGCAACAACGCAAAACCAATGGCCCAGAAATCTGGTTATGAAATTGTATTTGGAGATGTTGACAAAGCACTGGTAGACAGGATGAACATATTTAGAGCCGATAAGTAAGTACCCACAGCCTCTCAGATCGTCTATTTTATCTTGCAGTCTAACTTGAATGTTGATTTTCTTCGGCTGAACAAATATTTATCCCATTGGAGGGAACACAAAGGCCCATGAATTCTTCAACCTACTTTTGGAGCCGAAGGAATGGTTACACGATATGGTAAGTACATTCTTCCTCGTCAAAAGTGGATCTGGCAAAAGTGTTTATTTCATGTTTAGCTGGCAGATCGTTGTTGTTGTGTATTGGGAAAACTCTGCTTTTTTGTTGTTGTGTATCGGGCATACTCTGCTTTGTTGTTGTTTTGTGTCTAGTAGACTATGCTTTGATACCTAATATTTGTCCTTATTTTATTATCAGCACGTTGACGCAGCACTGAACTTGTATAGACTAAGGCTAAAGAGAAATCCTAGTTCTTTCAAGAGTAAACGGATTGCTATATTGGATGCACCATTTGAAATGCTTTGGAAGAATAGGTACAACGAGTGGCGTAAAATTGACAGATGGCCTGGTGGTACTTTGGAGACTATACATGGTATTCTTCCAGCTTATGTCGCAACAAAGTTGGTTTGGGGCAAAGATGTTGATACATTATACTGCGTTCTACACGTGGGCAAAAGTCATTTGGTTGGGACGGTCATATCATTGGTTGATCGGGTTGTCTACATATATGATAGCTTAAATTTGAGTCATGTAGATATTCTGGAAGTGGCGACGCCTTTTGTTCAAATGGTTCCTGCCGCAGTTAATTTGTGGTATCGTGACAACGATAAAGTAGAGTATAAAATATGAATTGTTAAAGACGTTTCCAAAATGCGTCCACTAGTAGGTGATTGTGGAGTATACGCACTCAAATACATTGAGTATCACATGTTAGGATTGCCGTTATCAGCAAGTGAACTGTGTAATGCCAAAATGATGACCTGGACGTTGAAGCTCGCTGCAGAGTTGTTGGATGAGACATCTTTGTATACCAAACAACCCATGTGTTATGAGCAGATAATGACAGATAATATCGATCGCTACGATGAGCAAATAATATAATACGTATATAGTAAATATTACATTAACCAGACTCTGCGATACTGACTATTTTATGATATCCACATCAAACTAAAGACTAACATAAAATAACGGCGCACCAAAACATAAGGACAAGTTAAATTTCACATAAGCAGATACTACACAAATTTAAAAAAGTTATAAACCAAGATTTGTTTAAATAAAATTTAAACCGGAGATTTGTCTATCTTGGCAGAGTTACAGCAGAGTGAAGCCAAAGTCAAGAAAATGAGCATGTTTTCAATTATGTCATGCATTATGGCATTTTGAGCACATGTGCTGACTTTTTGGACTACTCTGGAAAATACTCTTTTTCATCTATGGGGATGGAGACTCTACGAAAGTTTAGCTTTCTTATTTGGTGTTTGAGTAGTCGGAGAATTACGAGATTATTTCCTTCTCACCTTCGGGGATGGAATAGTGGGTGAAATATTATCCCTGAATGGAGTACTCTGCTTTGTTTTCTTCTTTGTGGATGGAGTCCACTGCTTCGTTTTCTTCATTGTGGATTGAGTCCTCTGCTTCATTTTTTTTGTGTGGATGGAGTACTCTGCCAAAGATTATATTTTCTTCTTCTTCCATTGATTACACTTGAACCGCTTAGCCTTTTCAATAGCAGAAAGATATCTCTTTGTCTTCGGTCTACCGGAAGGTACTTTTATGACTGGTGGCAGACATTGTTCACTAATTATGTGTGGTGGTAGAATCAAATCTTCGTCTACAATCATAATCTCCACCTGTAACATGGCTATAATTTGAATCAATATGTTAAACATTTAAAATTTTCAAACTACCGTGTCTTTCATGCAGTAAGTTTTCAACATTTCGGGGGAAATTTGTTTTTAATGGCAGCTTTGTCTCACCTTTCCACAAACCACCTTGACAACAACTTTCTAATATCCTCCACCAAATGGTTAACAGGAAATGATCTATCTTCCTTAAGTGCGACATTAATGGATTCTGCAATGTTGCTCGTCATTATACCAAATCTATCTCCTGGAAAATGTGCACAAGCCCATAATCAAAATTCTGCCTCTTCCAAGTAAACTGCTAATTCACTATTTTGACGACGAATAAAAGCAAACAATGTTTCAAAATCTATCAGTCGATATATATATGCAACACGACACACCAAACTGAGCATTGCATTCTTTTTGAACTTTAAGATAAGGTTATTTTTGAGGTGATAGTAACATACTCCCCTATCAGCTGTGGGGAAAACCTTCTCAATGGCTTTGGCGATTGATAGATGTCAGTCAGAAATAATAGCCAAATTTTTATCATCAAGTATCACACCATGCAACTGCGTAAAAAACCATTCCCATGAAGCATCATTCTCTGAGTCCACAATCCCAAAAGCTATAGGAAATATACTCGAATCTGCATCTTGACCTGCAGCTACTAGCAATGAACAAATACTTAAACCTTTGTTGATCATCACGTTCAAGCTTTGTAATCATACCTGGATTGGCCTGCTCTATTTTGTATAGATAAGAAGGTAAGTCCTGGTAACCCCTCTCCAAAGTGCCTCTGGCCAGCTCTCGTGCATATGTTAACGCTTTATGCACCTTCGTATAGTCTATATTAAGACAATGTAGTGACTTAATACAGTTCATTACATGCTTAGGCGTGATTCCTTTAAGATCATTTCCACCACTAAACCTATCAACATATATCTTTCCAATACATTTTGCATTAGCCTATCGGTGACGAGAAAACTTATCGACAGCAGAGCATGTATGAGCTTCTTTATATATCCAAACGAGAAATTCTGGAGATTCAGATGAAATTGACAGAGTCGACGCACGAATCCTCCATGAAAAATTAGGAACAAAACATTTCGTGATAAATAGTTTCTTCCTCGACGTGTCGATTTTGAAATCAAACTTCTCGATGACTGAAATCTTGCGTGATTGCATAATTAATGCTTCCTTGTCATCAAATATAGCGCCAACCTTAATAGTTCCAGATTTCTTCATTGGCAATGGCTTCATAGGCGTGTCATCGAATATATGGCAGAAGAAAGGCGGCCTCCGCTGTTGCTTCGCATACTGACGGCAGTCTCTGCTTTTATTCGGTGATGGCATCATATGCTCGTCTTTAACATTACCAACATCATCAAAATCCACACCACCATCCTCTTTGACATCACAAGATTCATTTTTACCCGTAACTTCTGCTTTAATTCCATGGTTTGTTCTCCATGACACGCAAAGCCTGATAACCTCTTTTCTGCCATTGTTATAAAGTTTGCAAGTTGCCTATCGTTTTTCAAGAAGATAGGAGGGGTGTCATTAGGCATTTTCTCCAACATATGTGTAGGCAACTTATAAGCAATCTTGACTGCATTCATCTGCGTTTCCAAGTTGTAATCTTCACAAACAATGCGGAGAAATTCCTCATACTTGATTTGTTCTTCAACCGCAACCAATTTGCTTCCTTTGCTTGAATCAACGTCGAAATCCCAACCTATTTTTACCTTCCATTGTCCAAAAACAGTCAACAAATGCAACATTATCTGGAAAAAAAAAAAGAGAATGTTCATTAGTAGATTAACTGTAAAAGATCTGCAACACACTATCTTATAAGATTTTTTGCAGAGCTCTACACTTAAGCAGATTCTTTTAGAAATAGCTCTGCCAAATACGTACTAGAGCTCTAGACGCAGTTTAGAAGATGGTGGTTTAGATAACTAGTGTAATGTTTTGAAGTGTTACTTGAGTTCGTTCTTCCCGAAAATATGCTCACCTTCAACCCTTAGATTATCTTTGACTCGAAGATATTGTTAGATATAAACGAAGATCATCTTTCCGAAGAATGTACGTACTTTCGTTCAAAATCGAAGGATGTAAACAATCTTAAACGCGGATTTCGATTCGGTCTCTTGGAAAATCTGAAATATCCCTTTGAGGGTGAAATCAAAATAGTAGATCTAGGTTTAAGGTGGAGAAGTTGAAAAGGTGTATAGAAAACTCAAAAAGTAAGAAGTAATGGCATTCTTGTTATTATTGTGAAAAGAGAGGGGCACATTGTAATTGACTTTAAAATCCGACCGTTTATACAATTTAGTTACGTTGCAAATGTCAAGCCAGACCCTGCGAACAGTATGCTACAGTCTGATGAGCAATATCTGTCTTAAGTCTACAAAAATGCACACATAATATATGTCTTAAGTCTACAAAAAAGCGCACACAATATCTGCCGTAAGGCTACACAATTGACACACTATATATGCCTTAAGTCTACAATTTACGCATATTCTGCCACAGCGTAAGGGTATTTTATATATTTTCAAAAAAGTGTACTAGTTCTACAATTTTTCCTACGAATATATCCTACTTGAAATTAAAGTCGAAAAACGTACTATTCTAACAAATCTCCCTAATTTTTACCTAAACAAAAGACTATATAACATACTAGGATACATAAGATACAAGGAGTCTTACGCTTCCTACTTACAAGGCTGTGAATCCGTAGCTTTTCTTATGTCTCCACTTGTTTTACTTTCATCTATTATTTTGTCCGTGCACAGTAACTCATTTTTCACTATGCAAATCACAGAGAGGTGAGCAAAAAATGCAGTTTCTCAATGTTTGGCTTCTTCTTAAGTATATTTATGTATCTTGGTTTTTGGAGAATGTCTTGAATAAAAATGATTGCCAGCGCCAAAAAGACCGCGAGACCAACCCCTCCGCTAAAAGGTTGTAAAGGGTGAATCCCTGCAATCCAAACCAGGAAACTCAGGTTGTAAGTGAGGAATCCATTTGCGTGTAGTATAATAAGTTACACTAATTCCTCACATCCTTTATCTAATTTGCGAAGACCGTCATTTTGATTGTCTGCTACATAATGCATTTCAGAGAGCCTCACCCCTTGTTGATGGTCCAATATCGCATATGAAGGCTTAGTGATATTCTATTCATTACTTACACTAGATGAATGAACCTGAACATTTTCGTGCGTATCTCTGCTGCCTGATGCATTATCAGCAACGTTACCCAAGTATTTTTGTTGTTGATCAAGGAGCTTCCATTTACCCAAGTAATATGGACAATAGTCAAGCATGAGAGCAGTGGCTGTATCTAAGTCTACTTGTTTTGCAATCTGCTCTTCTGAAAGTTCCTCCCCATCATGAGAAGAAATCTCAACATAATATGTATTTTTTTCAGGCATAATGTTGGGTAGATTCTTACCAATCAGAGACCCATATCCGCCCAAATGCTTTTTATTTAGCACCCCAATTGTCTTATCATCACCAGAACCTTTTCCAATTTCATGCACACTGCATGTGATTTTTCAGAAGACATTTGACAGTGCACTTCGTTCTTGTAGGAAGTGGACTACCTTGGAACAATGGAGGTTATCACTACAACCCCAACTATAGGAAAAACAATATTTCCTATCGAAGCAACAATGTAGCAAAATTCCAAGATCAAGTTTATCCTCCCACAACTCAAGGACATGGGTATCAACAAAAACACTTCAACAACTATGGCAATCTAGGTTATCCTTAAAAGAAATTCAACAACTACCAAGGCTGGTATATTCTACTTTCATTGTTTTTAACAATGATTTTAAAGGTTTTTACTTATTATTTTATGTTGATTTTAGTGTTTTAAATGTGTTTTTAGTATTTTTTGAGTTTCCAGTCTCTTTTTAGGTTATTAATACAATTTGGACCAAAAATGACAAAAGGCAACAAATTCAGTTTCTGAACAGATCTAAAGCATCATAAGTTTGAGATTCGTTGAAGGCCTTAAACATATTGGATGGAGCTACAATTTTGAATATACGATAGGCCCAAGAGTTAACTTTCATGGAGAAGCAGTTTCAAGTCATTCAAAGCAGCTGTTGAAAGTTATGCTAATTTTCTAAAGACTGTTCGAGCAGACTTGAACCGGCGAGTCAATGGGCTCTTGCCCACGGCTGCAACCATTGTACCCACGGGCCTGAGCCATCACATCTCTTATCCCCCCAGAACAACTTTGCATCGTGCCAGTGTGATATTAGTCCAAAGAAAGGATTGAACATACTCAATAAAATAGAAAAATATATAGGGATATATATTCGACGATACACCTGAATCAGAATATCTATGAAACTGACTATAGTGAGCCGTGAATTGGTGATGGAATCTCGTCTCTATCAGACTTGGCATGATATCTCTATCTTATCAAAATTAGCAATGAATATATGACTCTGCTATCCGTACTCGGCGTGCTCCTCTTGGTCATGTGAGTGGTGATGACTACTAATGTCATGAAGTGTGTCTCCATCCTGATTAAAGCCTGAAACTAGGGAGAGACTACCCAAGTCATCATCAGATCTCGTCTCAGCTCAGCTCCTAAATGATCTCTTGAAGAAATTAGGCAATACATCCAAACTACCTTGACAAGAGTGGCAATCAGCTTGCCTTGCATGTTGACCTTGGCCTCAAGTTTTGCTCTATGCTCCCTTTCCTCTGCAAGAGTGGCATATAACCACTTGTCTGTACCAGTACACATAACGGCTGTAAGTGGTTGAATCAAGGAGGTGCAACAGAGGTAGAGGGCCATGAAAGTGAGGTCCTAGGTGCCACCCAAAGTTGATCTCCACGTGCCTTTCTGGCGTTGGCTTGATAGTAATGAACAATCCCAACAAGAGGACAACATGGTGCACATATAAAACCAGTAGGGCGAGGAGTGAAAAATGGGGTTACCTTCACTCATATAGGGGACAAAGTGAAAAGGAAGGAGTATGCATTGATTCTCCTCCTCATATGGTGGTGTGAAAAGGTAGCCAAACAGCTTAGATTATTTCATACATCCACAAAGGAAATACTTCTTCTGAAGTGCAGAAAGATTATGCTTGTTGTCGCGAGCTAATGGTGTCTCGTGACCAAATTCAACTCCACAAGCTAGCATAATTGTCGTGATTATTCCTCCAAAAGCATCCTTTTCTCGCCTCTCCTTTGCTGCATCATGCTTGATTTCAACAAAACGGCGAGCTAATAAGGATCCAAAGTTCACATTTTCAGGTGCTTCCACAAATTGTGCAATGAGGATTAGAAAATCGTCTTTGCGAACTGCATTGTGCTCGTTTCTGCTGAAAATCAACTGAGCAACAAGGTGGTGCATGTATCTAATCACCGGATGAGTAATCTTGGATTCTTTGGAAGTGCCCGGCTTAAGCCTCTCATTCGCAAAGCCGAACCAAGTGTCATAGTAGGAGTCGTTAATGGTGAATGCAATATGATCATGACACACAAAACCAAGAACTTCACATAATTCGGCGATATTCAAAAGCTTTCTCTTTTTGGGTCGAGGTTTCCTTTCAGACCTTTTTGGAGGTCGGTTGCTTTCCATTCAAAGTATCTACAATATCAAAATTCTCAAAAAGAACAAGTTAACACTTTGAAAAAGTCAACAAATATCAAATAATTAATATGAATGCCATATATAATGAATTAAGAGTATTATGAGATATAAGAGACAATTAGAATTGATATCCAAAGGCTAAACAAAATTTCCCTAATTTATTTCCAATTTCGGACATGAAAATCATCAAAATTTTGAAATTTATCTATAATGCCAAAAACCAAGGAAATCCTAACCATATATGATAAAAAATATTAATGAATGCATTAACAACACTTAAATCACCCAAATTCGCTTTTAATGAAGAACACAAAAAATTATTTTTTATGCGAAAGTTGAATTCAAGGTGCAAACATGTTATAAATTCATCAACAATGCTGATTTCATGGTTAAACAAGTCTAACTAAGTGAACTCTCCAACAACCTAGTGATATAAGTCTAATTCCATGATAAATCCAAAAAGTACATAAACTTGAAATTTATGAAAAATTGGGTTTAGAGAGGACATTGATTTTGATGAGGAATGGGTTGGAGAATTGAAATCCCTTGAAAACCCACTTAAATCAATGTGAATTTGAGCAAAAAAACTAAATTTTAGGTTTTAGGGTTATTGAGCTCAAGAACACTTTAGATAAGAAAATAGATGATGTTGTGACTCTTTGATCCAAAATAATTAGATATAACCCTTAAATTCAAAATTTATGTCCAATTTTGGTTAAAATCAGTTTAATGTATGTTTGAGATCGATTTGGTTCAAGGAAACTTACCGTGGTTCGAGCCGATTCGGTTTTGGTTCGGATCTGGGCCAGCATCGGTCATGGTTCGTGGACCGATGCATGTGACCGATGTGGATCTGGGTCGAGTGTTGGTCGAATCCTGGGCCAATCAAAACTCAACTTGGATCGGTATTGGATCAAGTAACCATCGATCCATGGGACGTGTCTTGGTCGAGTAAAACTTACATGTGGGTCATGTACTGGGTCGAGAATAATCTCGACCATGGGTTATGAGTTGCTCGATCGTGGGACGTGGATCACATCGATCGTGGGTCGTGTATGCGTCAAGTATTGGTCACATATCCCGAGCAGTACTCGTGACTGGTGGGACGTGCATTGCTCGATGATCATTCGACCAGTAGGTCATGAACTACCCGATCATCGGTCACGGATCCCGACTGATGCTCGGGTCGAGTGTTTTTTTGTCAAGGAGCATCAGTCACAAACACATCGAGATGAGGTTTGTGTCATCCGTGACCAGTGTTGGGGCCTCAGGCATGGTTTGTGACCCATGTCCGTGACCCGTGACCTTGGTTTGTCAAAAATCTATTTTTGTATTTTTATAAATATTGTAAACTCCTGAAAAAATAAAAAAAAGATAGTTAAGCATAAAATTAAGTCCTAAAAATTAAAAATTAAAATTTTAAAATTAAAATAAAATTTAAAATTTAAAATTAAAAACAAAATTTTAAAATTAAAATAAGACCTAGAATAAAATATTGTGGATTGTCTTCCACAAAACGCTTGCTTAAAAGTCTATTAGATCTACTCCTTTTCGTTTTCGGCTTGAGATGGATCCACTAAAAAGATTGTGACTCCTTTAGATTCTTTTGTCTCATATTTGGAGGGTCGGGATGGATTGTGAGCTCTTCAATTGTGCCTCCAATGTTATCTTTTCGAACAAAAGCCTTTGGGAAAATTTCAAAGTTTGTTCTACCTTTTTCTTCACCTTTTCCTCATCGTTGGCATCTATCTCCTTAGGAAACAATGTTTGTATCTTGGCAAAGGACTTAGGCACATATTAAGGTCTCATTTTAGGTTCACCCACGTCTTCATTAACCACAATTAGTGCCAAAACCGATTTGATTTCTTTGAGGACATCTTTATGCTTTATTTTTGACGGTTTTGTAACTATCTTTGATTTGGCTTTGAAATTTCCTTCCTTGACATTTTGAAGCTCTTTCTTAGCATATCCATGCTCTATACTAAGCTTCTTGTCTTTCACATCAACCATTCTCGTCACACTCTCAATGTTCGTAGCCGGATATAAAGTATTCTTGTCGATTTTGGAGAATGAGATCCTTTGGTTTGGAAAATCAACAACGGCTCCAGCTCTTGCTAAGAATTTTAATCCAAGTATCAATGGATCCATCTTCCCGTTCTTCATTACAACAACTTGGAAATCAATATGGACAAGGCCATTACCCACCTTAAGCATCACATTTTCTAACACTCCATAGGGTGTAGAATACTATAACACCGCATACTCTATGTAGACTTAGAAGGTCAAAAATCAGAGAGTCCAATCTCGGTTACCATAGCTAGTGACATGACACTGACATTAGCTCCAGTATCACATAGACAATCATAGACTTCATCCCCATTGATAGAGCATGGGACAACAAACTTTTATGGGTTTTCGACTTTCTCGAGTGGCTTCATCTTAAGCATTCTCTTGTAAGCTATTTTCCATTCTCCTGGATAAGGTTCTTATTATGAGAAAATTGTGCTTGTCTTTGAAACAAAGGCTGTTAAAATTGAGGATTCCCTTGGTAGAGGAAGTGTTGAGCATGTTGCTGATTTGTTAAGTTCATCGGAGGGACTAGATGATGATCATCAACAGTGCTAGAGGATTCCGAACACCACCCAATGAAGGCGGATCCTGAATGTCATCACGGACAGCATGGTCATCTTGAGCTCCTCAGTGAAGCTGCTGCAAGAGAGCAGCGTTGGCATTGGCTACTGCTTGAGCAGCAACAACTCGTTCTTCTTCAGTTTGATTGTTTTGATTTCCTTGTTCAGCCATCCTTTGTTGTATTTGTCTTCTAAGAGTTCGTTCAAGTTTATCTCTTGTTCGGGCTCAAGCTTCTTTGTATTACATCTCCTAGTCATGAATCTGAAACACTCAGAAAAAAAGAACAAAGAATGAAATCTGGTTCTGAAAAAAGAGAAAATAAAATCAAAAAAAAAAAAAAATTAAACCTTCTAGATTGGATTTTAATCAAAACTTCGAAGGAAATATCATTCAAGTCCTCGGCACGGGCACCAAAAATTTGATGGTGAATATTTTTAACCACTCAACTAAAACTAGCTGAAAGTGCACATCAATCACAATTAGTATAAATGTGGGATTGAATCCACATGGACTTGGCAACTACACTACAAATTGAATGAATTAAATCATGCTAGAACAAAATAAGAATGTCGTTTTATGAATAACAAGAAACTATATAAAACAACAAGTAAGTAAAAATGAGATTAAATCAATGGGAGAAAATGTAGGAGTTAGGATATTCGCAGAGAATCATGCAACAACAAGATAGTTTGATTTCAGGGATTTAGATAAAAACCATCTAGAACACAAAACACAAAGGTATAGTATTTCTACTTTTGTGGTTCTAACCACTATTATTGAAAAACCTAATAGACTCAACTTTCGATGGTTATTAGTAGAAGTAAGCATGCTTTAAATGGATTAAGTTCTGATAAAGTTCACTAGACTTCTTAACTGAAATTTCACAGGTTAAGACGTCTAACTCATCAAATACTAGTTCAGGCAAATAGATGCATCACTTTCGAGGTTCTATTTTCCAAAGATCAAATTATAAGATGTGCGATCAAGTAATCATGCATTGAGAATAAGCAAAGATGAAGACTCTAATGATATCCCTAAATAATCATCAATCAATATTGAATTATGAACTCGTTGAAACCCTAAAACGTAACAACATGACTACTCAAACATGTTTAAAGCATGAACACAGTAAAGTAGATAGAAATTATCATGAATAAACTGGAATTAAAAGAGATAAGGTTTATAATTTTTCTCTATATCGAGTACAAAGCAAGATCTTATCCTTGAAGCTCTTAAAACTCAAAACCAATGAAGAACAAAGAGAAAAACTTGGCTGCTATAATTATTGTGATGTAAGTGGCTGCTTAAGAGAAGATATGAAAGCTTATGTCTAACAAGAGGCTAACAACAAATATATATGTGTGTAGAGTCGATTAGGGTTAACCTATGGGAAAATGGATTTTTCATGCTTGAATAAGGTTGCATTGGGCAAGAAATCTCGACCAAAGGGGTTGCATCAGCTAGGATCAGTGCAGGGCTTAGGGAGCCCATAACCGATGCTGGCTCCTTCTTAGACCTGCTTCTTCTGCGAGCCATACGAATATGTCTTCAGTAAATTGAGTGTAACTTTTCAACTACAGCTCCAAATGAGTTGGAACCACTTTCATTGGAAATGTAACTCAAAACTCTATATTGTCACCAAATTGCATTAAACTCCAAGCTGGGGAAGACCTCGAAACAGTGGTAAACTTTTGGTAATTTTGTTATGTCCAACTTGGGAAAATGTATATCTTGTGAGTTTTGTTGCTTGGATGATGCTTTTGTGATGTAAGTTGCAATGTAAATGTTTACTATGTCACAAATTACCAGATGAAGTATTCGAACTGGTTTTGTAAAGGATGGATCGAAGATCGCCACTCAAGGGTGTGAAAGCCCTTGTAATGAGATGACGAATCTAGACCTTAGTGAATCCACAAAAATGCATATATTCAAACATTTTCTTAGAAAATAAATCCACCAAATTACTTAGAAAAATAAGAAACAAGTCGAAACTTAAAGAAAAGAAAACACTATTTTTATTTCAAAAATTGTGTGATATTTACAATGGGTGATGATGAGATTATATAGGCTCAGTTTACAAGTAGTAAAAGAAACAAATTAATGCAAATAAAATAAATAAACTCAATGACAGAAATCATAAAAGAGACAATCTTGGCGGATTTTTAGCTATCAATATTAATAGCGATTGGTTCTTTGTATCTAGCCAACTTTGGCATAAATTCATGGTTTCTTGGAACCTTCTGGATCTTGTGGAATGTCTTCAAGTCAACTGGTTTTATTAAAATAACTTGACACCGACAATCTTCTTCTTAATTGTTGGGAATTAGGCTTCAAATGGGATATTCCTAAGTTCTCTGACACCTTAAATCCGGAAGAAATCATTGATTGGTTAACTATGGTTGAAGAGATTCTGGATTTTGAACAAGTTCCCGATGATATGCGAGTGACTTTGTTAGCAACTCATTACAAGAGTTGTGATATGGCCTGGTGGCAGTAGCTTAAGAAATCTCGTCGCAAGGCGAATAAGCCATAAATTGTCTCATGGAAAATTTTGAAGAAGCATATGCGACACGCTTTCCTCCTTATAACTATGAGCGCACACTGTACAACAAATTGCAGAACCTTAGACAGGGGACTCGTTCAGTTCAAGATTATGCAAAAGATTTCTTCTATATCGTTGCACGCATGTCTTCCACCAAATCTGAAGAACAGTTGATATCTCCTTTCATCGGTGAGCTACGTTCTCAACCACAGGTGACGCTACAGCAATTCAATCCAACATATGTCTCTGGATCTCATCAGAGAGCACTCGCGATGGAGCTCAACTCCGCTCTTCCTAAACTTCATCGTCTTCACGAAACCACTTTCAATCCAATACGTCAACTGAGCCCACTGTTGACCACTCCTCTGAGGTTGTTAAAATAGGAACACATGTGGATTCGATTGCATCATCACGACCAGCTAGAACAAATGGATTACGATGCTTTACTTGTGGCGAAAGAGGACATATTCAAATAACATGTCCCAAACAGGCCAAAAGGGGTTTGGTGATCCACAAAACAGAGGATATTGTGCCACATTTTGATGAATATGAGTCTGACTCTCCACTAGATAAGTCTGATGATTTTATTCGTGGTGATACAGGTTTGAAATTGGTAATTCGCCGTAATATTACTACCACGAGCTCCCCAAGAATCATGGCTCTGCTCTACTGATTATTGACTCCGGAAGTTGTGCGAATGTCATCGCTCAAAAGGCAGTGCACAAGCTTGGGCTTAACATGAAATCACTTCCTGCACCGTAAAAACTTCCATGGTTAAACAATGAGACATAACTCAGTGTTTCTAAACAAGCATCAGTGGCGTTCTCTATCCGCAGTTAAAAAGACTCTGTGAGTTATGGCGTTGCTCTGATGGACGCTTGTCACCTTTTCCTGGGGGGACCGTGGTAATTTGATCGAGATTCCACACACAAGGGACGACCTAACACTTACAACTTAGTAATGGGTGATCGCACTATCAAATTATTTCCATCCAAGGAGCAACCAGATTCGTGTGTTACACAACCAAAACCATGTGTTACACAATCGCTCTTAACGTTACCTAAACTAGCATTTGAAGTAGAATTGGGAGATTCAGACTTGGTTTGGGCGTTGGTAGCAGCACCAGCGGTAGCACAATCCTATGATGCAGTTCCATAAGCATTTCACGAATTATTGGTTCAGTTTCTAATGATTTCCCTAGTGAATTACCTCATTACCGCCTCTACGAGACATTCAACACCATATTAACTTAGTCCCTAATGCGGTCCTTCCTAGTCCCCCACATTATCGCATGAGCCAGGAGGAGCATGATAAATTGCATAGGCAACTAGAAGAACTTCTTCACAAGGGTCACATCCGAGAAAGTTTAAGCTCTACAGCTGTTCCGACTTTGTTGATTAAAAATGATGAATCATGGCATATGTGCATTGATAGCCGTGCTATTAATAAAATCATGATACGTTATCGTTTTCCAATTTCACGATTGGATGACCTTCTAGACCAAATTGGACGTGCATCAATCTTTACAAAACTAGATTTAAAGAGTGGATATCATCAAATTCGCATTCGCCCTAGAGATGAATTGAAAACATAATTCAAGACGCGTGAGGGTCTTTCTGAATGGATGGTGATGTCGTTTGGCCTCTCTAATGCTCTGATGTGTTCATATTTTAGCACTTCTTAGCATGCATTTTCCTTGGTTTTTACACTCATTTAGATTACATAATGCATCTTTCTATTCATATTAGATTCCATTTAGTTTAGGTTTAGTCTTAGAGTCCTAGGTCCATTATGTTGTATTTGCATTGCATTTTGAGTCTATTTCAGGTACTATGGAGGCCTAGGGTCAAGAAGAATCATTTGTAAAAGGAAGGAGAACCAAAGGGAATAAATAGGAGCCAAACACCAACTGATGTAGGCTGCATCGACCAGTCCAGCTAAACAGGTCGATGCAGCAGGCGATGGGAGCACCACCAGGCTAGATAGGTTCAAGCGTCAATGTTATCTCTTATGATATGTTCGAGACTTTGGACATTAAGAGTTTGAAGGGTAACACTAGCTACATCACATTTGCGGATGCTTCTTCTAAGTGTCCAATTTGAATTCTCGCGAACTATCCGGTAAAGATAGGGAATTGCATTGTACCAACCGACTTCATGGTTGTGGAAATGGACTCCGCTCAGAAGCTTCCACTTGTTCTTGGTATGCCTTTCTTAGCTACCATGGGAGTAACAATGAATTTTCTCAACAAGAAAGGTATACTCCACAATGTGAGCCCCTATGTCTCTTACCCAATCTCCCCTACCTCAAGAAAGCTTTGTGGTACAATCTCCTATGGAGAAGAAGAAATTAGTCAATTAATGAGTTTAGAGACCAAAGATGTGCCTCCTATTGTTGAACAACAAACCATTGCTAAAGGGAATGAAGAGAATCTCCAAGAGACTTTTGATGGAGATGGTTTAAATTTGCTCTTCGAAGACCAAGAAGAAATGGTGTCCAAGGCTACAACACCAATTGATCTAAAGGAAACATCGAGTGTGAAGAAGAAACCCACCCTCACCCTACATCCCATAAAGATGGTTGAAAGAGCAATTGAGTGCAAAGCTAAGTATAAGGGCGGTTTCAAGCCATTCTCTAGGGCCAAGATTATTCTTCCTCCCGGTATAAACAAAGAGCAAGTTGATTTGGCTAAAAAAGCCATGAAGGAGACCTTCAAGATTGACTTGACGGATTGGGGAGCAAGCACTATGGATGGTTCCCACACCACCTCCAACTAGAATATCCCCAAACCGTCAAGCTTAAAGATGTTAACAAGCGCACTAGGGAGGCAATCTCTTGGTATCCTTGTACATACTTTTATTTATGTTTTAGCTATTTTTCTTTGTGTTTTAGTGTGTTTGAGTTTATAGGAAGAAAGAGGATTAAGCATGGGTCAATTGGGGTGAAAACATGGAAATTTGGAGTACCATGTAGCATGCATCGACTAAGCTAGCTCAGGTTGTCGATGCACCAGGTCGATGGGATGAACACCAGTTCGAAAGTTCCCCTTGTATGTGCTGCATCGACCAGGCATACTCCCCAGGTCGATGCAGCATGCATCCACCAAGGTAAGTTTTCTTTGATTTTTTTCGAAGTGTTGAATCGGTTTACTTTGGTTTAGACCGGTTTTTTGGATTTTAAACATTATTTCAAGCCGGTTTAGACCCTCTTTTGCATCTAAATCTTTCTTTTTACACTAAAACTCACACCTTTCATACTTTTTGCATTGAAACTCATTTCTTCAAAAAGGGTAATTTGAAATCTCCACTCCCATTAGCTCTTATTCATCTCATCTTTTGCATCTAAAAGCTCTCTTTTTACATTAAAGCTCACACTCTTCCCATTCTCTCTAGGCAACAAAGCCTCTTAATGGGAGAAGAGTGTAGTTACATCCTCCATTACCACGGGGGAGGAGTGTAAGAAACGATTCTTGCCCAAGTTTTTCTCCAATCAATGAACCGCCAAGATAAGGAATGATATTCAAAGATTTCAACAAGGGCCACATGAGACTTTGTATGAGGCTTGGGAAAGATTGAAGGGATACACGCGTTCATGCACTCACCATGGGATATCTATGGAAGCATTGTTGGGAATATTCCACCGGGGAATTGAAGAAAAATACCACATTGCTCTTAACACCGCGGGCAATGGAGATTTTGCTAGCTTATCGGTTGATCAAGGAGAACAACTTGTGGAGAATCTTGCACAAAGCAACCAATGTTATAGCAAGGAGTATGATAGAAGTGTTAGGGAACCAAAAAGAGAAGATCCAAGGATCAAGGAATTGAGTGACAAGCTTGACAAACTTCTTATGGCTAACAAGAAGCAAGTGCATTTCATTGGTGATTTTGATGGGAACAACGAGTTGGTTTGTGAAGCTACCCAAGATGGACAAGAAGAGATTTGTTATATACAAGGTCAATGAGGCTATTACCAAAAGAGTTTCAACCCCAACTATAGGAATCACCCCAACTTGTCCTATAGAAGTACCAATGTGGAAAACCCACAATATCAAATCTACCCACCTAAACCACAAGGCTTTCAACCACAACAAGGGTATGTCACTCAACAACAAGGTCAAGGATTTGTCCCTCAACAAGGCTTTGCTCCTAAAAAACAATACACTTTTCCTAACCAGGTTGCTCAAAACTTCCAAGGATAAGCTAGTGCTTCTACTCAACCCTCATCACAAGACCATGATATCAAGGCTTTGGTACAAAGGATCTTGGAAGGTCAAGTTAAAAATAGCGCGCATATTGGGAAGAAGTTCCTAGAGGTCAACAATCAAATTGATAGCATGTACCAAGAGTTGGATGGAAAGATTACAAGTTTGGCATCACACGTGAAGACCATTGACCTACAAGTGGCGCAAATGGCTTCAATTTCTAAGGCTCCAAGCGGCACACTACCGGGTAAATCCGAGTCTAACCCCAAGTCATTTTGCAATGTTGTGATAATGGATGATGAAAAACATTGGGAAGCTCGTCATGGACCATTGACAATGGAAGAATTTGAAGAAGATGAGCTCTACTTGGATGAGTTGGCTAAGCTACTTGAATGCCCCTATGTTGAAGAATTTGTTAAGAATGACGAAGAGCTTAAAGTAAAAGCTCCAAAGATCATTAAGAGAGAGGAACCCCTAGCTTTGAACCCTCTCCTTATGAACCAAAACTTCCATTTTCTCGCCCGGTCTTCACTAAGACCCTAAAAAGAGTTCTCACAAGGTTCAAGAATGACTTGGAGGAAGTTGGAGTAAGGTTGCCCAAAGGGGATTTTATTGCTCAAATCCCCATCCATAGGCAACTCATCAAGGATGTCTTGAGTAATCATGGCAAGGTCATGGATGTTATGAAGAAATATGAGGATGATCGTGGAGAGACACAAGTACTTAAAACCCTCACTAAGAAAGATAATCCGAGTACATTTTCTATTACATGCTCTCTTGATGATTTGGAACTCGATGATGCATTATGTGATTCCGGTTCAAGCGTCAATATTATCTCTTATGATATGTTTGAGACTTTGGGTGTTAAGAATTTGAAAGGTAACACTAGCTCCATCACATTTGCGGATGCATTTTCTAAGTGTCCAATTGGAATTCTTGAGAGCTACCCAGTAAAGATTGGGAATTGCATTGTACCAACCGACTTCATGGTTGTGGAAATGGACTCTACTAAAACTATGCCCCTCGTTCTTGGTACGCCTTTCTTCGCTACCGTGGGAGTGACAATGGATTTCCTCAACAAGAAAACTATTCTTCACAATGTGAGCCTCTATGTCTCTTACCCAATCACCACCCCCCCCCCCACCTCAAGGAAGCTTTGTGGCACAATCTCATATGAAGAAGAAGAAGTTGGTCAATGGATGAGTTTAGAGACCAAAGATGTGCCCCCTACTGTTGAGCAAGAAACCCTTGCTAAAGGGAATGAAGAGAATCTCCAACATACTTTTGATGGAGATGGTTTAAACTTACTCTTTGAAAACCAAGAAGACATGGTGTCCAAGGCTAAGGCACCTATTGATCTAAAGGAAGCACCAAGTGTGAAGAAGAAACCCACCCTCACCTTACGTCCCATTAAGTTGGTAGAAGGAGAAATTGAGTGTAAGGCTAAGTGTAAGGGCGGTTTCAAGCCATTCTCTAAGGCTAAGATTATTCTTCCTCCCGGCATGAACAAAGAGCAAGTTGACAAAGCCAAGAAGGCTATGAAGGAGTGTTTTAAGATTGAGTTGACGGATTGGAAACCAAGCATCAAGGAAGGTTCTCAAACTTCCTCCAACTAGAATCTCCTCAAACTGTCAAGCTTAGAGACGTTAAACAAGCGCACTAGAGAGGCAATCCCTTGGTATCCTTCTACATACTTTTATCTATGTTTTAGCTATTTTTCTTTATGTTTTAGTGTGTTTGAGTTTGTAGGAAGCAAGAGGATCAAGCATGGATCATTTAGGGTGAAAACATGGCACTTTGGAGTACAATGTCACCTGCATCGACCAACCAAAACCACCACGTCGATGCACCACATGATGGGACGAACAACAGCATGAAACCCCCCCCCCTGGTGTTTCATGCATCGACCCCACCAAGTCGATATAAGAAGTCAATGCAGCATGCATCAGCCAAGGTAAGTTTTCTTTGACCTTTTTCTAAGTGTTGACTCGGTTTGCTTTGGTTTAGACCGGTTATCTTCGATTTTAAACATTATTTCAAGACTTTGGGCATTAAGAGTTTGAAGGGTAACACTAGCTACATCACATTTTCGGATGCTTCTTCTAAGTGTCCAATTTGAATTCTCGAGAACTATCCGGTAAAGAAAGGGAATTTCATTGTACCAACCGACTTCATGGTTGTGGAAATGGACTCCGCTAAGAAGCTCCCCCTCGTTCTTGGTACGCCTTTCTTAGCTACCGCGGGATTAACAATAGATTTTCTCAACAAAAAGGTATACTCCACAATGTGAGCCCCTTTGTCTCTTACCCAATCTCCCCTACCTCAACAAATCTGTGTGGCACAATCTCCTATGGAGAAGAAGAAGTTGGTCTCCTATTGTTGAACAACAAACCCTTGCTAAAGGGAATGAAGAGAATCTCCAAGAGTCTTTTGATGGAGATTGTTTAAATTTGCTCTTCGAAGACCAAGAATAAATGGTGTCCAAGGCTACGGTACCAATTGATCTAAAGGAAACATCGAGTGTGAAGAAGAAACCCACCCTCACCCTACATCCCATTAAGATGGTTGAAGGAGCAATTGAGTGCAAAGCTAAGTATAAAGGCGGTTTCAAGCCATTCTCTAGGGCCAAGATTATTCTTCCTCCCGGTATAAACAAAGAGCAAGTTGATTTGGCTAAAAAAGCCATGAAGGAGACCTTCAAGATTGAGTTGACGGATTGGGGAGCAAGCACTATGGATGGTTCCCACACCACCTCCAAGTAGAATCTCCCCAAACCATCAAACTTAGAGACGTTAAACAAGCGCACTAGGGAGGCAATCTCTTGGTATTCTTATACATACTTTTATTTATGTTTTAGCTATTTTTCTTTGTGGTTTAGTGTGTTTGAGTTTGTAGGAAGAAAGAGGATCAGGCATGGGTCAATTGGGGTGAAAACATGGCACTTTGGAGTACCATGTAGCCTGCATCGACCAAGCCAGCTCAGGTGGTCGATGCACCAGGTCGATGGGATGAATACCAGTTCAAAATTTCCCTTGGTGTGTGCTGCATCGACCATGCATACTCCCCAGGTCGATGCAGCATGCATCCGCCAAGGTATGTTTTCTTTGACTTTTTTCGAAGTGTTGACTCGGATTACTTTGGTTTAGACCGGATTTTTGGATTTTAAACATTATTTCAAGCCGGTTTAGACCCTCTAAAACCCTCAAAACGAAATCCTCTTCCTTCTATCTCAATTCTCAAACTCTTTTGCATCTAAAAGCTCTCTTTTTACATTAAAGCTCACACTTTTCACACTTCTTGCTTTCAAACTCATTTTTTTTTCAAAAAGGGAATTTGAAATCTCCACTCCCATTAGCTCTTGTTTATCTCATCTCTTGCAAAGCACAAGGTATGCTCTCTCTTTTTCTCTCTTAACCCATCTCCTCCATTAAAGCTAATGGAAGCTTACATTTTGTTTTCATGGAGTTGTTAGCTTAGGGTTCTAAGATTGCTTCCTTTTGCTTTGGTTAAGGTTTATATGCTATGGGTTGTTGGTTTCTTATGAGTTTGAGATAATTTAATGGTTCAATTTTGAAAATTTCACCTCTTAGGGTTCTTAGGGTGAAAAGTGAAGAAATGGGTATGAAATTTGACATTTTAGGGAAAGTGTAAAATGTTTAGTGCTTTATCATTCAAATGCTATCATGAAGCATGCTTATTAATTACATCCCATTACATTGTTGAGAAATTCTCAAATTGGCTTGCTTTGGATTTGAATGAAAATGCTAGTTTGATGAAAAGGAAGAACCTTGAATTGGTGTTTTTATACTTTCAATTGATTGGTTTATGTTAACACTTTAGTTGATAGTATAAGTCTCACTCAATTATTGCTACTTGAGCTTTTGAAATGATCATATAGATGGACACTTTGTGCTTTAAAATTATGGACCATTCTCATTTGACAATTGCCTTTTGTAGGATCCACTATCAAGAACTCCAATCATGGATTCCTCTTTATGGCCAAGACACCACTCTCTTCAAGGAGACCACACTTTCAATGGATGGTCTCAAAAGGCATTTGGTTACTTAACAAAGCTAGACCGTGCCACCTTTTACTCTACCATCATTGCTTGTCGTGGCACAATGATTGAAATGGGAATCGAAGAGCAAGTGAACAATCTTTTTACAAGGATGCATTTGGATGGTATTGCTCACATTGATTACGCGACATACGCCGAACCAACCAAGTACTTCCTTGCCATGGTTCAATACTTTGAGGATGACCCTTATGGTGGAGGGCACATTGAATTCATGGATGGTCCGAAGAAGTACTCTATCCCTTTCAAGGTATTTTGTGAGGTTTATGGTTTTCCCGAAACCAACTTCGAGATGGTGGAAGAATTCAATCAAGAATCCATGGTGTGGAGGAACATAGTGGTCAACAAACCATACTCACCTATTGGTTCCCGGATGTCAAAAATAAGGAACCCTACAATCCGTTATGCCCTCCGTCTCATAGCAAACACCATCTATGCACGAACAAGACCGGTTGTCCCAACTTCCAATGAGTTAATATTGTTGAATGGAGCCACAAGACACTCCCTCCGAGACTACCATATACGCCCAATAGACCGAGATTTAGAATTCCATGTGGATCCAGCCTCCATGTTCTTCATTCACCTATCTCAATTCCGCTTTGGTGTGTCTACTATGGATGATCTCAAGATACACATAGGAGGAATGCTCACTCCACTCTTTGACCGCATTGGCGTGAACCTAGCTCTCTACACACCTTTCTCGGAGAATCCACAAATGGACCTCAACTACATGATGCTCACTCACACAATTGCGGTTAGATTCATCCCAAATTCTCTAGTGTATCGCTTCATGGATGAGGATGGAAACCCATTGTGTTGCTTCTTGCCTCAACCAAGGTATTTCAACACGCGTTGCAACCGAGACCTATGGTTCATCTTACCAAGACGCCTCAAATTTGAGCCTCTTTCTCTGCAAGACTTCAATCCCGACTGCTTCTAGCTCCAAGGTACCATTTCTACCATTGTAAATACCGTCTAGTTTTTAAATCTTTATTTTTGCATATCATTATTTTCTTTCTTCCACCTTCGGTTTTGTGATGTGTTCATATTTTAGCACTCCTTAGCATGCATTTTCCCTAGCATTTACACTCATTTGGATTATTTAATGCATCTTTCTCTATAGGCTCCATTTAGTGTAGGTTTAGTCTTAGAATCCTATGTCCATTACCATGCATTTGCATTGCATTTTGAGTCTTTTTCAGGTACTATGGAGGCCTAGGATCAAGAGGAATCAATTGGAGAAGGAAGGAGAACCAAAGGGGATGAAAAAGAGCCAAACACCACCAAGTGTTCACTGCATCGACGTGTTCTGCTCACCACGTCGATGTAAGCTGCACCAGATGAGAAGACCCCCTGATGTCCACTGCATCGACGTGTTTTCCTTCATCACATCGATGTACCACGTCGATGCAAACTACATTTCCTGCACAAATCCGGGTTTGACCCGGTTTGTCTCGGGTTGACCCGGGTACATCTCCTTTTCCTATAAATACTTTTAAGCACATTAAAAACCCTAAGATTTTTCTGATTTTTCTTTATCCCTTGGGCAAAAACAAAACCCTTTGGATCCTTGGATTTGGATGTTAAAGCTTCAACTTTTTATGTTTCATTAGTGAAGTTTTCTTTATCTTTTCTCTTAATCTTTTATTATGACTTTCATTACTCATGTTTTGATGGTTTGTTTATGCATGAGTGAGTACTCTTTTAGTGGATTATGGGTGTAGTAGATTAGGATGTTTGATGTATGATTGGTCGTGCTTAAGCCTAGATTTGCATGATGTCCATTGATTAGAGAGAATACATAGCTAGGATTGAAGTAATTAATCAATTCTTAGATCAAGGTCTTTTCATGCCCGAAAGTTGTTTGTGAAAATATCTAGACCAACTCTAATTCATGCTTTTCATATCCTAGCCAATTAACACTTGATCTTTAGGGTGATTTGTAGACTTTTATGGGCATATGCGCTAATGATCTCTTCTCACTTCAATAGGGACCGAAAGGATTGTCATTTTGGGTGATTAGTAGAATGGGTTAGTACTATGTGAAAACGAGCTAGCCTACGTCATAGGATCCATGTCTTGGAAATGGTTATTTATATGGTCTTGCATCACTAATCATAGGTTAAACACTCTTGGTCTATGATCTCTACCCAAAGTCCATGCCTTCATCATATTTTCTCATCTTTGTTTGTCCGTTGACTTTTTGTTGACTTTCTTAATTTGCTTTCTTATTGCTTTATTTCAAGTTTAATTTACATATGCATGTTCTCTTTTATGTTTCTGATCTTGTTTGTTACTTTTCTTGGATCTTTGCTTTCATTTGCTTAGGTTGTTAGTTGGTTACAAAATATAACACTTGAAATTGGCTTAGCTTCTATAGTATCTTGCATTCTTATTGCCTTCGTATACTCCTTGTGGAAGAATGACCCTTAAATTCTACAATGACATGTGCCATACACTTGTGGTTATCTAAGGTTAAAACTTATTAGTAGTTTAAAGACTGCATCAATTTTTTGGCACCGTTGCCGGGGAGTATTAGGCATTAGGATTTGGATTCTTGGGAGTCTAAGTTCGTTTTTTCTTTATTTCACTATTTAATCGTTCTTGTTCTTGTCTTGTTTTTTCTTTTGAAGGTGCATGATCACGAGAAGCAAAGGAACACCAAGTGATTTTGATCCTCGGATTGACATCAATCGGTTAGTGAAGCAAGTTAAGCAAACAAGAAGAGAAAAGGAATGATTGGAACACTTAAGGCATTTAGACATGGAAGGAAACCATGCTAATCAAGGTGGTGTAAACCACCAAGAAAGAGAAGCACATGGAGTTGGGCTAGGAAACCTTCCTAGAGCTCCCATTCATGCCCCTATGGAAGAGAGAAGGATTGGTGCCTTTGATGAACCTCTCACAAATGGGACTAGGACGGCCATTCGACCTCCTCAATGCGCCAACAACTCTAGGGAGATAAAGTCTAGCCTCATCAACATGGTGCAAAATAATCGATTGTTCGGATTGCCTATGGAGCATCCAATAGAGCACTTGGATAACTTTGATCGCATGTGTGGCACCGTGAAGATGAATGGCATTTCAGAAGATGTAATCAAGCTCACACTCTTCCCATTCTCTCTAGGCAATAAAGCCTCTCAATGGGAGAAGAGTGTAGTTACATCCTCCATTACCACGGTGGAGGAGTGTAAGAAACGATTCTTGCCCAAGTTTTTCTCCAATCAACGAACCGCCAAGATAAGGAATGATATTCAAAGATTTCAACAAGGGCCACATGAGACTTTGTATGAGGCTTGGGAAAGATTGAAGGGATACACGCGTTCATGCACTCACCATGGGATATCTATGGAAGCATTGTTGGGAATATTCCACCGGGGAATTGAAGAAAAATACCACATTGCTCTTAACACCGCGGGCAATGGAGATTTTGCTAGCTTATCGGTTGATCAAGGAGAACAACTTGTGGAGAATCTTGCACAAAGCAACCAATGTTATAGCAAGGAGTATAATAGAAGTGTTAGGGAACCAAAAAGAGAAGATCCAAGGATCAAGGAATTGAGTGACAAGCTTGACAAACTTCTTATGGCTAACAAGAAGCAAGTGCATTTCATTGGTGATTTTGATGGGAACAACGAGTTGGTTTGTGAAGCTACCCAAGATGGACAAGAAGAGATTTGTTATATACAAGGTCAATGAGGCTATTACCAAAAGAGTTTCAACCCCAACTATAGGAATCACCCCAACTTGTCCTATAGAAGTACCAATGTGGAAAACCCACAATATCAAATCTACCCACCTAAACCACAAGGCTTTCAACCACAACAAGGGTATGTCACTCAACAACAAGGTCAAGGATTTGTCCCTCAACAAGGCTTTGCTCCTAAAAAACAATACACTTTTCCTAACCAGGTTGCTCAAAACTTCCAAGGATAAGCTAGTGCTTCTACTCAACCCTCATCACAAGACCATGATATCAAGGCTTTGGTACAAAGGATCTTGGAAGGTCAAGTTAAAAATAGCGCGGATATTGGGAAGAAGTTCCTAGAGGTCAACAATCAAATTGATAGCATGTACCAAGAGTTGGATGGAAAGATTACAAGTTTGGCATCACACGTGAAGACCATTGACCTACAAGTGGCGCAAATGGCTTCAATTTCTAAGGCTCCAAGCGGCACACTACCGGATAAATCCGAGTCTAACCCCAAGTCATTTTGCAATGTTGTGATAATGGATGATGAAAAACATTGGGAAGCTCGTCATGGACCATTGACAATGGAAGAATTTGAAGAAGATGAGCTCTACTTGGATGAGTTGGCTAAGCTACTTGAATGCCCCTATGTTGAAGAATTTGTTAAGAATGACGAAGAGCTTAAAGTAAAAGCTCCAAAGATCATTAAGAGAGAGGAACCCCTAGCTTTGAACTCTCTCCTTATGAACCAAAACTTCCATTTTCTCGTCCGATCTTCACTAATACCCTAAAAAGAGTTCTCACAAGGTTCAAGAATGACTTGGAGGAAGTTGGAGTAAGGTTGCCCAAAGGGGATTTTATTGCTCAAATCCCCATCCATAGGCAACTCATCAAGGATGTCTTGAGTAATCATGGCAAGGTCATGGATGTTATGAAGAAATATGAGGATGATCGTGGAGAGACACAAGTACTTAAAACCCTCACTAAGAAAGATAATCCGGGTACATTTTCTATTACATGCTCTCTTGATGATTTGGAACTCGATGATGCATTATGTGATTCCGGTTCAAGCGTCAATATTATCTCTTATGATATGTTTGAGACTTTGGGTGTTAAGAATTTGAAAGGTAACACTAGCTCCATCACATTTGCGGATGCATTTTCTAAGTGTCCAATTGGAATTCTTGAGAGCTACCCAGTAAAGATTGGGAATTGCATTGTACCAACCGACTTCATGGTTGTGGAAATGGACTCTACTAAAACTATGCCCCTCGTTCTTGGTACGCCTTTCTTCGCTACCGTGGGAGTGACAATGGATTTCCTCAACAAGAAAGCTATTCTTCACAATGTGAGCCTCTATGTCTCTTACCCAATCACCACCCCCCCCCCCCACCTCAAGGAAGCTTTGTGGCACAATCTCATATGAAGAAGAAGAAGTTGGTCAATGGATGAGTTTAGAGACCAAAGATGTGCCCCCTACTGTTGAGCAAGAAACCCTTGCCAAAGGGAATGAAGAGAATCTCCAACATACTTTTGATGGAGATGGTTTAAACTTACTCTTTGAAAACCAAGAAGACATGGTGTCCAAGGCTAAGGCACCTATTGATCTAAAGGAAGCACCAAGTGTGAAGAAGAAACCCACCCTCACCTTACGTCCCATTAAGTTGGTAGAAGGAGAAATTGAGTGTAAGGCTAAGTGTAAGGGCGGTTTCAAGCCATTCTCTAAGGCTAAGATTATTCTTCCTCCCGGCATGAACAAAGAGCAAGTTGACAAAGCCAAGAAGGCTATGAAGGAGTGTTTTAAGATTGAGTTGACGGATTGGAAACCAAGCATCAAGGAAGGTTCTCAAACTTCCTCCAACTAGAATCTCCTCAAACTGTCAAGCTTAGAGACGTTAAACAAGCGCACTAGAGAGGCAATCCCTTGGTATCCTTCTACATACTTTTATCTATGTTTTAGCTATTTTTCTTTATGTTTTAGTGTGTTTGAGTTTGTAGGAAGCAAGAGGATCAAGCATGGATCATTTGGGGTGAAAACATGGCACTTTGGAGTACAATGTCACCTGCATCGACCAACCAAAACCACCACGTCGATGCACCACATGATGGGACGAACAACAGCATGAAACCCCCCCCCCCCTGGTGTTTCATGCATCGACGTGGTGAGCCCACCAAGTCGATATAAGAAGTCGATGCAGCATGCATCAGCCAAGGTAAGTTTTCTTTGACCTTTTTCTAAGTGTTGACTCGGTTTGCTTTGGTTTAGACCGGTTTTCTTCGATTTTAAACATTATTTCAAGACTTTGGGCATTAAGAGTTTGAAGGGTAACACTAGCTACATCACATTTTCGGATGCTTCTTCTAAGTGTCCAATTTGAATTCTCGAGAACTATCCGGTAAAGAAAGGGAATTTCATTGTACCAACCGACTTCATGGTTGTGGAAATGGACTCCGCTAAGAAGCTCCCCCTCGTTCTTGGTACGCCTTTCTTAGCTACCGTGGGATTAACAATAGATTTTCTCAACAAAAAAGGTATACTCCACAATGTGAGCCCCTATGTCTCTTACCCAATCTCCCCTACCTCAACAAATCTTTGTGGCACAATCTCCTATGGAGAAGAAGAAGTTGGTCTCCTATTGTTGAACAACAAACCCTTGCTAAAGGGAATGAAGAGAATCTCCAAGAGTCTTTTGATGGAGATTGTTTAAATTTGCTCTTCGAAGACCAAGAATAAATGGTGTCCAAGGCTACGGCACCAATTGATCTAAAGGAAACATCGAGTGTGAAGAAGAAACCCACCCTCACCCTACATCCCATTAAGATGGTTGAAGGAGCAATTGAGTGCAAAGCTAAGTATAAAGGCGGTTTCAAGCCATTCTCTAGGGCCAAGATTATTCTTCCTCCCGGTATAAACAAAGAGCAAGTTGATTTGGCTAAAAACGCCATGAAGGAGACCTTCAAGATTGACTTGACGGATTGGGGAGCAAGCACTATGGATGGTTCCCACACCACCTCCAAGTAGAATCTCCCCAAACCATCAAACTTAGAGACGTTAAACAAGCGCACTAGGGAGGCAATCTCTTGGTATTCTTATACATACTTTTATTTATGTTTTAGCTATTTTTCTTTGTGGTTTAGTGTGTTTGAGTTTGTAGGAAGAAAGAGGATCAGGCATGGGTCAATTGGGGTGAAAACATGGCACTTTGGAGTACCATGTAGCCTGCATCGACCAAGCCAGCTCAGGTGGTCGATGCACCAGGTCGATGGGATGAATACCAGTTCAAAATTTCCCTTGGTGTGTGCTGCATCGACCATGCATACTCCCCAGGTCGATGCAGCATGCATCCGCCAAGGTAAGTTTTCTTTGACTTTTTTCGAAGTGTTGACTCGGTTTACTTTGGTTTAGACCGGATTTTTGGATTTTAAACATTATTTCAAGCCGGTTTAGACCCTCTAAAACCCTCAAAACGAAATCCTCTTCCTTCTATCTCAATTCTCAAACTCTTTTGCATCTAAAAGCTCTCTTTTTACATTAAAGCTCACACTTCTTGCTTTCAAACTCATTTTTTTTTCAAAAAGGGAATTTGAAATCTCCACTCCCATTAGCTCTTGTTTATCTCATCTCTTGCAAAGCACAAGGTATGCTCTCTCTCTCTTTTTCTCTTAACCCATCTCCTCCATTAAAGCTAATGGAAGCTTACATTTTGTTTTCTTGGAGTTGTTAGCTTAGGGTTGTAAGATTGCTTCCATTTGCTTTGGTTAAGGTTTATATACTATGGGTTGTTGATTTCTTATGAATTTGAGATGACTTAATGGTTCAATTTTGAAAAGTTCAGCTCTTAAGGTACTTAGTGTGAAAAGTGAAGAAATGGGTATGAAATTTGAAGTTTTAGAGAATGTGTAAAATGTTTAATACTTTGTCATTCAAATGCTACCAGTAAGCATGCTTAGTTATTACATTCCACCACATTGTTGAGAATCTCTCAAATTGGCTTGCTTTGGATTTGAATGAAAATGCTAGTTTGATGAAAAGGAAGTCCCTTGAATTGGTGTTCTTGTAATTTCATTTGATTGGTTTGTGTTGCCACTTGAGTTGATAGTATAAGTGTCAATCTATTGTTGCTACTTGAGATTTTGAAATCATTATGTAGATGGACACTTTGTGCTTTCAAATTGTGAACCTTTCTCATTTGAGAATTACCTTTTGTAGGATTGACCAAGCACACAAACCATGAACTCTTCATCAAGAACAAGATGCCATTCTCACCAAGGAACTTATGTTTTTGAGGAGTCGTCTCAAGAAGATTTTTGGTTCTTGAATGAGCTAGACCGTGCCATTTTTTACCCTACCCGCTTTGTTTGTCGCGGTACCATGTTAGAGATGGGAATCCAAGATCAAGTAAATGATCTTGTGGAAAGAATGCGTTTGGGAGAGCTAGCTAAAATGGATCATGAAACGTATCCGGAGCCAACCAAACACTTCCTAGCCATGGTTCAATACATTGAAGATGGACCACATGGAAGAGGACATATTCACTTCATGGTTGGACCAAATAAATACTCAATCTCCTTCAAAGCGTTTTGTGAAGTATATGGATTCCCCGAGGCTACTTTTGATACGATGCAAGAATTCAATCAAGAGTCAACGGTTTGGAAAAACATAGCCATGGATGAGCCCTCTTCATCTATCAATTCACGGATGTCTAAGGTGAGAAATCCTACCATCCGGTATGCCCTCTGTCTAATGGCCAACACCGTATATGCTCGTCACACCCTGGGTATCCACACTTCAAATGAGTTGAGATTGATGTATGGAGCGATTCACTACTTCCTCCATCACTACCATGGGCACCCCATTGCAAGTGACCCCAATTTCTATCGGGATTCCGCATCCATGTTCTTCACAAATCTCTTGCAAATCCGCTTCCAAGTCTCTTCCACGGACAACCCTAAGATTTATATCGGAGGCATGCTTACTCCAGTTTTCGAGCCCATTGGCGTGAAATTAGGCCTCTGCACTCCGATTCAAGAAAGACCACGAATGGATTTTAACTACATGGTCTTGGCACACACTCATGCGGGTCGATTAGCTCCAAACACGCTTGTGTATCGCTTAATGGATGAAGACAAGACCCCTTTGTGTTGTTTCTTGCCACATCCAAGGTATTGCAACATGAATTGCTTCCAAGACCTAAGGTTTCCAATGCCATGCCGCTTCGTGTTTTAGCCTCCTCCTCCCCAAGATTTCAATTCGGATTTCTACTAGCTCCAAGGTACCATTGATACCATTGTAAATACCGTATAGTTTTTAAATCTTTATGTTTGCATATCATTGTTTTCTTTCTTCCCCCTTCGGTCTTGCTTTCTCACCGGGATGGTAAGAAGTAAGTCCGGGGAGGGGATTGGTTGCTAATGGTCTTTTTAGTTGTTATGTTTTCTTTTTGCATATTGAGTCTCATCATTTGCATTGTATATATGATAAAAATCACAAAAACCCTAAAAATTTGAAAATTTTCGAAAATACAAAAAGATTTTCCCATTTAGTTGAATTGCATACACTTGTATGCTCATTTTATGTTGCATTGTACAGATGAGAACAATGATGAAGTTGCCTTGTAAAGTTTTTTTGACTTAGCGTTTAATGTGAAACTCTTGATAATGCGTTTATTACTTTAGTGAATCATAGAAAAACTCTCTTCTTTACATCTTGATCTCTTTGCTCGAAATTCTTGGTTTTGTTGATGTTTGCTAAACTTGAAACTAATTCTACCTTATTTGACTAAAATTGGACTTTAAATTCTTGCTTAGGATCTTGAGATGCATGTTCTTTCTTATCCATTTTTACCACTCTATGCTAATCCAAATGGCCATCCTTATATTTAGTTTGGTTTCCTCACCTTAACCCGAACCTTTCATTTCAAACCCCTTGTTATTTGCTTGAGTGAGGCCTTTTTTAAAAAATGCATACACGTGCAAAATGTTGAAAGATGGGAACGACAAAGAAGGTCTTCCATTCGGCTAATCTTTTAAGCTCGAGGCTAGCAAACTAGGAGGGTGTTTATGATATCTTATTCTTGGTTTGGGTTTGGTGAGGGACTTGTGAGAAAAAGAAAGAGAGAATGGTTGAAACCAAAGAAGAAAGAAAGAAAAAAGGAAAGAAAAGAAAAAGCTACTCTAGGGAAAGGTTAATTGTATAAATAAGACTCTAAGTGTTTAAGGCAAAAAGCCTAGTTCCCCTCCATAACCTTAAGATCAAAGAAAGTTAGAAAGAATTAAGGAGGATGAGAGAGAAAAAGAAAAGAAAGAGTTTAGAAAAGAAAACCCCCTAAGAGTTAACATAAACAAAAGAAAAGAAGAAGGTTTCGTTCTCCACCATTTGGTTTGTCTCAAAGGAAAGAAAGTATGTGAGATCATGGGTAGAACATAGGTTTCTAAAGGCATAAGGGTTCGGGTAGAATGGAAGCACTTCTTTGTATGCATTAATTGTTCCATTTCTCGCTTGCTTTTGTATGATGTTTTGCATTACTATTCTTTGAGAGCAAGTCACTAAAACGTTTTGAAACCACCTTTTCTTTTGTATCATAACCTTTTTCTTACCATGCTAATTGAACTTGATCGATAGTTTCTAAGCAAGACCGCACTTAAACACCCAATTGAATGTTAAAGAATTAGTAGATAGGGTGGCATGCATGGACTTAACCTTGAGTCTAGAGACAAAAGATTGAAGTTGCGATAGATGTGAGGAGATTGATTGAGTAGAGATTAACTTGCGCTATAACTTTGTATTATCTTGAGCCTTGATGTTGAATGCTTGGTTAATTCCTTTTAGCTTTGAGTTATCACTTTCGAACCTCTTCTCCGTGGGTTTTCTTACTTGTTTGCTTGAGGACAAGCAAAGGACAAGTCCGGGGGAGTTGATGTGTTCATATTTTAGCACTCTTTAGTATGCATTTCCCCTAGCATTTACACTCATTTGGATTACTTAATGCATCTTTCTCTTCATATTAGGTTCCATTTAGTGTAGGTTTAGTCTTAGAATTCTAGGTCCATTACCTTGCATTTTGAGTCTTTTTCAGGTACTATGGAGGCCTAGGATCAAGAGGAATCAATTGGAGAAGGAAGGAGAACCAAAGGCGATGAAAAGGAGCCAAACACCACCAAGTGTTCGATGCATCGACGTGTTCTTCTCACCACGTTGATGTAAGCTGCACCAGCCGAGAAGACCCCTTGATGTCCACTGCATCGACGTGTTTCCCTTCATCACGTCGATGTACCACATCGATGCAGACTACATTTCCTGCACAAATTCGGGTTTGACCCGGTTTATCCCGGGTTGACCAGGGTACATCTCTTTTTCCTATAAATACTTTTAAGCACATTAAAAGCCCTAAACTTTTTCTGATTTTTCTTTATCCCTTGGACAAAAACAAAACCCTTTGGATCCTTGGATTTGGATGTTAAAACTTCAACTTTTATGTTTGATTAGTGAAGTTTTCTTTATCTTTTCTCTTAATCTTTTATTATATCTTTCATTACTCATGTTTTGATGGTTTGTTTAAGCATGAGTGAGTAGTCTTTTAGTGGATTATGGGTGGAGTAGATTAGGATGTTTGATGTATGATGCTTAGGCCTAGATTTGCATGATTTCCATTGATTGGAGAGAATCCATAGCTAGGATTGAAGTAATTAATCAATTCTTAGATCAATGCCTTTTCATGCCCGAAAGGTGGTTGTGAAAATGTCTAGACCAACTCTAGTTCATGCTTTTCATATCCTAGCCAATTAACACTTGATGTTTAGGGTGATTTGTAGACTTTTATGGGCATATGCGCTAATGATCTCTTCTCACTTCAATAGGGACCAAAAGGATTGTCATTTTGGATGATTAGTAGAATGGGTTAGTACTATGTGAAAACGAGCTAGCCTACGTCATAGGATCCATGTCTTGGAAATGGTTATTTATATGGTCTTGCATCACTAATCATAGGTTAAACACTCTTGGTCTATGATCTCTAGCCAAAGTCCATGCCTTTATCATATTTTCTCATCTTTGTTTGTCCGTTGACTTTTTGTTGACTTTCTTAATTTGCTTTCTTATTGTTTTATTTCAAGTTTAATTTACATATGCATGTTCTCTTTTATGTTTCTAATCTTGTTTGTTATTTTTCTTGCATCTTTGCTTTCATTTGCTTAGGTTGTTAGTTGGTTACAAAATACAACACTTGAAATTGGCTTACCTTCTATAGTATCTTGCATTCTTATTGCCTTCGTATACTCCTTGTGGAAGAATGACCATTAAATTCTACAATGACATGTGCCATGCACTTGTGGTTATCTAAGGTTAAAACTTATTAGTAGTTTAAAGACCGCATCATTTTGCTTTCTCATCGGGACGGTGAGAAGTAAGTCTGCGGCAGGAGATTGGTTGGTAATGATCATTTGAGTTGTTTTGTTTTCTTTGTCTCGACGATCTATTTTCTCACGAGAAGTATGATATCATCATATATGCAACCCAAACTACACCCTCTGTCTATATATCCCCGAAAATAAAATTCTAAACCTAAATCTACCCGAATTAAAAGTTTGAAACCTATATACCCACCAAATAAAAGTTCGAAATTTCAGAACCCATAATGTCGGTTTATTGTCAGTTTACTGTTTCCAAATACAACTTAGCCATTTAATATGATAGTAAACCGGATTTAAACCAGATTTTGATCCAATTTTTTAAAAAAAAAATTAAAAAATAAATCTTCTTCTTCTTCACCTTGGAAGCAGAAGATGAAATCGTTGGTGGAAAACACGAGCTTGTTCTTGGCGGATGAAACCTTACCAACCAGATCTTTAGATCTGAGACGAGATCCAGCCGCCTGACGAATCTCTTTCACTGATAGAGCGACATATTGGTTTCTGGATCTAGTGAATATGTTCTCCGGCGGTTTCTTCGGTGTGGGCAAAGCTACAGAAAATGGATTTGGGTTCTCGAGTTTTGGTTTTGAGTACGGCGAATCCATCAGTCATTTCTTCGATTTGAATGGAATAGATCGAGAAGAAGAAGAACCAGGCTCGCTCATTGTGAGTGATGGTCTACGAGTATCAGAGAAAGAGAGGAGAGAGAGAGAGAGAGAGTGGAGGAGAGAGATAGGGTCACGGTGAAGAAGAAGAAGATTTATTTAGGGTAACTGGAGCAAAGCGACCTCACCACCTCAGATTCTTCCGGACAAACATCTGACACCACGCACTCCGCAAATGCTCTGTTCAGATGTCTACAACCGGATCTCCGTGCCGGTCCCTCCGAATCAATTGGTCTTACTTCTCGAACCATCGAGTTCGTCTCTGGAAAACATGTGCTTTTCATCACATGGGTCGGATCAAAACCTAAACTTCCATCGATTCTCTTCAACTCTCACCTCGATTCCGTTCCTGCAGAAGCTGAGAAATCGAGAGGATTCACTCCTCTTCGTACTGTTCATATCTCCTATGTTTCTGAAGAAGAAATCGAGAGGATTCACTCCTCTTCATACTGTTCGATGAATCAAGAAAAAATACTTGAAGTGGGATTGTTTTGAAGGTATAGAAGATTTCCTTCTTCCGATGAGAGACGAAAAGGGATCCAACGAAAAGCTTTGAGATTTTTTTTGTTATTGTATTAATTATAATAAATAATTAAACCATTTTTTATTCGGTTTAGTGGGATGGTTTTGTGTTGGTTTAGATCTTAAACCATTCAAACCGATTGAAATTGATATATGTGGGTATATAGGTTTCAAACTTTTAATTAGGATAGATTTAGGTTTAGAACTTTATTTTCGGAGATATATAGACAGAGGGTATAGTTTGGGTTGCATATATGATGATATCATACTTTTTGTGGGGAACTAGATCGTCGACCCTTCTTTTTGCATATTGAGTCTCATCATTTTCATTGTATATATGATAAAAACCACAAAATCCTAAAAATTTGAAAAATTTGAAAAAAAATTTGAAAACACAAAAGATTTTTCCATTTAGTTGCATTGCATACACTTGTATGCTCATTCTAGGTTGCATTGTACATATGAGAACAATGATGAACTTGCCTTGCAAAGGTTTTTTACTTAGCATCCAATGTGAAACTCTTGATAATGCGTTTATTACTTAAGTGAATCGTAGAAATGCTCTCTTCTTTGCATCTTGATCTCTTCGCTCGAAACTCTTGGTTTTGGTTATGTTTGCTAAACTGGAAATCAATTCTACCTTATTTGACTATTAATTGGAGTTAAATTCTTGCTTAGGATCTTGAGATGCATGTTCATGATTTTCAAAGACACATTTGGGTTTTCTTATTCGTTTTTACCACTCTATGCTAACCCAAATGGCCATTCTCATATTTAGTTTGGTTTTCCCCACCTCAACCTAAACATTTCATTTCAAACCCCTCATTGTTTGCTTGAGTGAGGGCTTTCTGTAAAAATACATACACGTGCAAAATCTTGAAAGATGGGAACGACAAAGAAGGTCTTCCATCAGGCTAGTCCTTTAAACTCGAGGCTAGCAAACTAGGAGGATGTTTATGATATCTTATTCTTGGTTAGATTTGGTGAGGGACTTGTGAGAAAAAGAAAGAGAGAATGGTTGAAACCAAAGAAGAAAGAAAGAAAAAAGGAAAGAAAAGAAAAAGCTACTCTAGGGAAAGGTTAATTGTATAAATAAGACTTTGAGTGTTTAAGGCAAAAAGCCTAGTTCCCCTCCATAAGCTTAAAATCAAACGAAGTTAGAAAGTAAAGAAAAGAATCAAGGAGGATGAAAGAGAAAAAAGAAAGAAAGAGTCTAGAAAAGAAAACCCCCTAAGAGTTAGCAAAAACAAAAGAAAAGAAGAAAGTTTGGTTCTCAACCATTTGGTTTGTCTCAAAAGAAATAAAGTATGTGAGATCATGGGTAGAACATAGGTTTCAAAAGGCATAAGGGTTTGGGTAGAATGGAAGTACTTTTTTATATGGATCAATTGTTCATTTCTCCATTGCTTTTGCATGATTCTTTGCATTACTATTCTTTGAGAGTAAGTCACTAAAATGTTTGGAACCCCCTTATCTTTTGTATCATGAACCTTTTTCTTACCATGACGATTGAACATGATCGATAGTTTCCAAGCAAGACCGCACCTAAACACCTAATTGAATGTTAAAGAATTGGTAGGTAGGATGGCATGCGGAGGCTTAACTTTGAGCCTAGAGGCGAAAGATTGAAGTTTCGATAGATGTGAGAAGATTGATTGAGTAGAGATTCACTTATGCAATAACTTTGTATTATCTTGAGCCTTGATGTTGAATGCTTTGTTAGTTCCTTTTGGCTTTGAGTTCTCTCTTTCAAACCTCTTCTCTGGATTTGTTCTTGCTTGTTTGCTTGAGGACAAGCAAAAGGATAAGTTCGGGGGAGTTGATGTGTTCATATTTTAGCACTTCTTAGAATGCATTTTCCTTGGTTTTACACTCATTTAGATTACATAATGCATTTTTCTCTTCATATTAGATTCCATTTAGTTAAGTTTTAGTCTTAGAGTCCTAGGTCCATTATGTTGCATTTGAATTGCATTTTGAGTCTATTTCAGGTACTATGGAGGCCTAGGATTAAGGAGAATCAATTGGAGAAGGAAGGAGAACCAAGGGGAATGAAGAGGAGCCAAACACCAACTGATGTAGGCTGCATCGACCAGTCCAGCTCAACAGGTCGATGCAGCAGGTCGATGGGAGCAACACCAGGCGAGGTTGGGGGAACTGATGCACACTGCATCGGCTTGTCCTCCTCATCTGCTCGATGCAGCAGGTCGATGCAGCAGGTCGATGCGGCTACACTTTCTGCACAAATCCGGGTTTGACCCAGTTTGTCCCGGGTTGATCCGGATGCATCTCTTTTCCCTATAAATACTTTTAAGTACATTAAAACCCTAAACTTTTTCTGATTTTTCTTTATCCCTTGGGCAAAAACAAAACCCTTTGGATCTTGGCATTTGGATGTTAAAGCTTCAACTTTTTAGGTTTGATTAGTGAAGTTTTCTTTATCTTTTCTTTTAATCTTTTATGATGTCTTTCATTACTCATGTTTTGATGGTTTATTTGAGCATGAGTAAGTAGTCTTCATAGTTGATTATAGGTGGAATAGATTAGGATGTTTAATGTGTGATTAGTGATGCTTAGGTCTAGTTTTGCATGATTTCCATTGATTAGAGAGAACTCATTGCTAGGATTGAAGTTTAATCAATTCTTAGATCAAGGTCTTTTCATGTCCGAAAGGTATTTGTGAAAATTTCTAGGCCAACTATAATTCATGTTTTTCATATCCTAGCCAATTAACACGTGATGTTTAGGATGATTAATAGAATTTTATGGGCATATGCGATAATGATCTCCTCTCACTTCAATAGGGACCGAAAGGATTGTCATTTTGGGTGATTAGTAGAATGGGTTAGTACTATGTGAAAATAAGCTAATCTATATCATAGGATACATGTCTTGGAAATGGTTATTTATATGGTCTTACATCACTAATCATAGGTTAAACACTCTTAGTTCATGATCTCTATCCAAAGTCCATGCCTTTATCATATTTGATCATCTTTGTTTGTCCGGTTGACTTTTTGTTGACTTTCTTAAATTGCTTTCTTATTGCCTTCTTTCAAGTTTAATTTACTTATGCATGCTTTCTTTTATGTTTGTTTGATAACTTTACTTGCTTATTGCATCATTTTCTTAGGTTGTTAGTTGGTTACAAAACACATCTTTTGAAATTGGCTTAGCTTCTATAGTATCTTGCATTCTTATTGCCTTTGCATACTCCTTGTAGAAGAATAACCCTTAAATGCTACAATGATATTGACCATGCACTTGTGGTTTGCACTTAAGGTGTAAATCTAGGTTGGAGTTGCATTTAGATTTTATTGAATTTGAAATTGCACCACTTCACACCCCCATCACGCTCCAAGCACGTTTATGCGTGTTATGAATTAAGCATTGCGTCCCTTTACCGGCAAATTTGTGGTGGTCTATTTTGATGGCATCCTTATTTTCATTTCAGATTTGCAAAGCCATCTAGAGTATTTGTCTCAAGTTCTCACGGTTTTGTTACGTGACCAATGAGTTACGGCTCCAAAGAAGTGTGTTTTTGGTGTGACACACGTTCTGTTACATCATCTCCGACAAAGGCCTGTAAGTATATCATATATCATAGCAAAGTTGAAGAAATTCGGTATTGGCCTACTACGCGTTCTATCAGGGAAGTACGAAATTTCCATGGCCTCGCTTCCTTTTACCGATGATTTGTCCGTCATTTTAGTGACATTACAACACCCTTAACTTATTGTATTAAAGGTTCGTCATTCGTATGGACACCGACAACCAACACCGCCTTCGAAACAATCAAGCAAAAGCTTGTTTCAACGCAAATTCATGCTCTTCCTGATTTTTTGTGGTGTTTGAGTTGCATTGTGATGCATGTAAATCGAGCATTGGAGCAGTATTGAGTCACCAAGGACCTCTTGTCGCCTTTTTAGTGAAAAATGCAGGTTTATGAGCTCATTACCGTACATACGATGTGGAGTTCTATGCTATTGTACAAGCCATCAAGCATTAGCGTCATTATCTTCTTCATCAAGAAGTTATCCTTTATAAGGATCATGATGCCTTGTAGCACTTCGGGAGTCAAGACAAGATATCAGCATGTCATGCTTCGTGGATTGCGTATTTGCAACAATTCACTTTTGTCATTAAACATCAATCGTGGAATACTAATAAAGTGGCTGATGCACTAAACCATCGACACTCCCTCTTCGCTACATTACATGTCTCGGTCTTTGCTGTATTTTTAGAATTGTACCCACAAGATCCTTTCTTTGGACATATTTGGACAAAATTACAGTCGGGTCGTCATTATGATTTTGTGTTACAAGATGATTTCATCTTTAGTGATAATCGGTTGTGTGTTCTGGTGTGTAGTTTGCATTTGCAGATTGTCAAAGAGTTTCATGGTGAAGGTCACGTGGGGCGTGACAAGATGTTGCATTAGGTCTCGAGTCGTACTTCTGGCCTACATTGCGACGTGATGTCGCTCAGTATGTTGAGTGTTGTGTTGTTTGTCAACTCTCCAAAGGCAACGCAAGTAACAATGGCCTATATATGCCACTCCCCGTGGTAATCCAACATTAGACGGATATTAGCAGGGATTTTGTGTTAGGTTTACTGTGTACTCAACGTGGCCATGACTCCATTTTTGTAGTAGTGGACCGCTACTCTAAAATGGCACATTTTGTTCCATGCAAGAAGAAAATGGATGCAGTTCAAGTCGCCCAATTGTTTTATCGTGAGATTTACTGTATCCATGGACTTCCTCTTTCCATCATCTCAGATCGTGACTCCCATTTCTTGAATCATATTTGGCGTTCTCTGTGGAAGCTCCTTCGTACAAGCCTTGACATGTGTCCGACATATCACCCTCAATATGGTGGGCAAACGGAGGTTACGAAACGGTCTTTGGGAGACATGTTATGATGTTTGGTGGGATAAAATATCAGGTCTTGGGATGCTATCTTGTGTAAGGCAGAGTTTGCTCATAATCATGCCATCAATCAAAGTATATCATTCATCCCATTTTGTGTCATTTACGGTGCAATCCCGAGGGGTCCAATTGACCTTGGTGTTGCGCCTGATGCCACTCGTGATCATGGGCAGGCTTTTGATTTTGTTACCAATTTATCCTTCATTCATGCACATGTTCATAAAAAAATTCAGGTCTCTTCCACCAAGTATAAAGCTACAGCGGATCGCCATCACCGTGATATTCAGTTTAATGTTGGAGATTTGGTTTGGGTTGTGTTGACAAAGGACATATTTCCTCTGCGAGAGTACAAAAAGCTTAAGTCTCAAAAGATTGAATCATTGGAGATTCTTGAAAAGATTAACATTAATGCATATCATATGAATCTTCCATCTGACATATGTTGTTCCGATGTTTTCAATGTAAACAATTTTTTCCTTGTGTCACACAAGTTGAAGTCGAAAATTCGAGGATGAATCTTTTTCTACCCTGGATGACTTGATGCAAGGTTACGTCATATTATGCTCTGGTTTTTTTTTTTTCCTTTTTGTTTAAATCTTTTCCTTTTCTTAGTTAACATAATGTTTTGGGTTTTTTTCCTAATTGAATCCTACTTAGGATCCTACGAGACTAGGGTTTTAATCATCTCTATAAATAAAGTTGATCTTGTGCTTTGTAAGAACAACTTTTATTTGAATTAATCTAAGAGCTTTTAAAACTCTAAATCCTTGTTTTCGGCTAGAACTTAGATTCTCAACGACATCAAGAAGGCATTATCGTTTGGAAATTCTCAGACTAAACAATCGATCTCGTAGTTATTATCCTCAGCTACATCAATTGGTATCAGATTCCAGGAGTTTTAATTTCTCAATTAAAGCCGATTCAAAGTTTTTGCAGCAATGGCACCGCGAAAACCTATGGCAGGGGATCAATCAATCTAGATCTTAGTGAATCCACACAAATGCATATATTCAAACATTTTCTAAGCAAAAGAATCCACAAAATTACTTTGGAAAAAAGAAACAAGGCGAAACTTAAAGAAGAGAAAACTCTATTTTTATTTCAAAAATTAGGTGATTTTTACAATGCATAATGTGAGCTTATATAGGCTAAGTTTACAAGTAGTCAAAGAAACAAATTAATGCAAATCAAGTAAAAAATGACAAAAATCAAAAGAAGAGATAATCATGGCGGATTTTAAGCTATCAACATTAATGGCGACTGGTTCATTGTATATAGATAACTTTGGCATAAATTCATGGTTGCTTGAAACTTCTGGATCATGTGGAGTGTCTTCAAGTCAACTAATCTTATTAAGAAAACTTGTGACTGTGTCATTCCCTCATTCTTCACGAAGTTTAGATTGGAGGGCTTTTTAACAGAGTAAAACAGAGATTGGATTTTTTTTTTTTTTATCAAAAATAATTTTGAAAAGTAAAAAACAAAGTAAATGAATTTTTTTCTTTTTTGAAAATGTATGAGGAAATAGAATGAAACAAACAAAACAAAACAATTTTTTGGTACTTTTTTTATAAAACGAATTAAAACAAAAATAAAAAATAATTTTTAAGGGATTTTTTGAATTTTATGAAAATGAAAAAACAAAAAATAATTTTATGATTTTTTTTATTTATGAAAACAGCACAACAAAAACATAAATGATAAAGGATAATGGTTGGATTTCTGTAACCTTAGATGATGTAAGTTGCAAAAGAGATGCTTACTTTGTCACAAACTCACAGATAAAAGATTTTAAGACAGCGAAATGGTTTGTAGAGGATGAATCAAAGATCGCCACCAAGGGTGCGAAAACCCTTTGTGATGAGATCACAAGTTTAGACCTTAGTGAATCCATACAAAGTCATATATTCAAACATTTTTAAGCAAAAGAATCCACCAAAATACTTAGGAAACCAAGAAACAAGCGAAAACATAAAGAAGAGAAAATTCTATTTTCATTTCAAAAATTGTGTGATTTTCACAATGGGTGTTGATGAACTTATAGGGATGAGTGATATACCTTAGATTTTACCGGTTTTTACTATGTTTTTAATAGGTTTTTAATGAAGAAACTACTTGGTTTTGGCATTTTATGGCTACTTTTAGTGTTTTGTGGAGTTTTAGAGTATGTACAGGAAACTGGAGCAAATTGGACCAAAAAAAATGAAAAACAAGCAATTTGAAGATAGGACAGATCCTGAGCGTCGAATGTTTTGCATCAGATGGAGACTTTTACACCTTTGGATCATGTTCAAATTTTCCCACAAGATAGATGGGAGTGTCAGCTTCGATTTCTTTATTAGATTGTGAAAATCCAACAGTTCAATCTCAAGATATGCTTAATTTACTAGAGACTAATTGATGAAAGTTCGAGGAGAAGCAATCCCAGAGCATGAAGCATGATCGATCGATCAGCCCTCCTGTGATCGATCGATCGAACATCTGCAACTTTGGCTGGAGAACAAGATTTTGTGGGTGATGGATCGATCGCATAGGGCGATCGATCGATCGCCGACCCTGAAAAAAAGGAAATTTTATTTTCTTCAGTTTTATTTCCTAAAGCCCAATGAATAAACCTAATTCGACCCCAACCCTATATAAAGACCACAGCAGCCACGAAAATAAAAAGTCTTTATCATTCTCTTGAAGATTGACTATTCTTTTGTCATTACCAAAGTTTTTAGTTTCTTTTACTTTTGTTCGATAAGGAAGACGATCTCACCTCTCGTACCTCTACGGAGAAGTTTTATGAATTCTTTGCTCTTAATGAATATGTTTTCTACTGCTTTTGCTTTGGTTTGCATACTCATGTCTGAGTAGTTTTATTTTTTGGAATAGGGGATTTTCAAAGGGAAACTCATGGTTCGATAGATATGGTTTAACAGTTAGAGTTGCGCTCTTGATAAATCAGAGTAGTCCTTCATCTAGATCTGATTTTATTGCATATTCCTTTATTGATCAGGTAGGAATTGATTATAGAACGATTTATGCATGAAGATTAATTGAGTTATTGTTTCGGTCTGATATCTGATGGGTTAGCCCTTTGGCCTGTGAAAGTTGAGTTACTGCGTTAGATGAACAATCGAACCCAATGATAATTGCATTTTTATCTATGTTATTGACTGCGAGAGTTGATTAATAAAGTATAATAGACATAGATGGTTATCACTACGAGAGTATATTAGGCTTATAATAGTATTTGAGTTATAGGACGAAAGAAAGATGATGTCATTTGCCTCTAGGAGTTAGTCCTGAATAATTCCAACTATGAATCCCTGAGAAATCGCTGAATATCCAACACTTTCCTTTTATTGCTTACATCGATTTAATTTATTGCTTTTATTTATTTGCATTCGAAAAACCCATAAAATATGTTTTAACTTAGTTTAATTCTTAATTCATATTTCTAATGTGCATTCAAAGTCGTTGTGGGATCGATTCATAAAGTACTATAACTGATTTCTTGTGCACTGGCACCTTTGCATTGTTAGTCTGAGGGTAAAACCTGACACACATCAGTGGCATTCAGTTATTTGGTTCGGTTCGGTTCGGGTTTCGAATTTTTCGGTTTCTAAAAAATATATCCCATTTACGATCAAATTATAGTTCGGTTCGGTTCAATTCGTGTTTTTCGGTTTTCGGATTTTTTTGGTTCTAGAAAGTAGATCCAATTCGGGATAAAGTAACTAATTTTAATTAATATTTCAAATGTTTAGTATATTTAAATATATTTGCATATATATTTAATTAAAAATATTAGTTTTTAATTTTGGTAAGTTCGGTTAATTCTGTTCGGTTCGAGATCGGATAATTCGGTATAGAAATTTCTATTCCATTAAGATTATTCTATAATTAGGTTTGGATTCGATTTCCTGAATTTAGGTTCGCGTTCGGGAATTTTGTCTCGGTTCGGGAATTTTGCCCACTCCTAAGTTTACAAATAGTCAAAGAAACAAATTAATGCAAATCAAATCTATTATATAATAGGAGAGTTTTCTCTCTCTTAAGGTGTCCACATCATCATTTTAAAGCATCCACATCATCAAGAAAGAGTAATTACATTGAAACTAAATTTAATGATTCAATAAACTTTTCATTCTTCGATTTATTGTCTTCTGGTAATACCACACAACAAAAATTTTAAAAAATGAAATTAAAAAATAAAATACAAGAAAAAATAAATAGATATTAAAAATATTAAAATAGAAATTTCGAATATAAAAATATATATTATTATATAAATTCTTTCAACTTTAATTGAATGTATCAAATTAAATTTGTATTTAACAAAAATTAATTTTCTCTCAATCTAAGATCTCTACATAAAAAATAAAAATAAAATATTAAAGTATATTCAATAGTTTTGACTTAATCCATGTTTATTTATATTTATTGTTACTTTTAATAAGTAAAAATTTAAATAAAAATATAAAAAATACAAAATAATGAGAAAAACAAAATTACAAAATACAACACTAGAAACAATAAATAGAGATTAAAACAATTAAAATATTAATTGCGAATATAAAATAAAATTATTATATAATTTCGAATAAAAATATATATATTATTATATAAATTCTTCCAACTTTAATTGAATGTATCAAATTAAATTTGTATTTAACAAAAAAAAATATTAAATTATATTCAATAATTTTACTTAATACATGTCCATTTATATTTATTGTTGCTTTTAATAAGTGCAAATTTAAATAAAATAAAAATAAAAAACACAAAATAATGAAAACGAGTAACAAAACGAAATTTAAAAATACAATATAAAATGAATAGAGATTAGAAGAATTAAAATAGAAATTTTGAATATAAAAAATTATATATATAATTATATAATTTTCCAACTTTAATTGAATGTATTTAATTGAATTTTAAAATAAAATGATATATTTTCACATTATTTCAGTAAACCTTTAGATGCTTTTTTAAGTTTTTTATCTATGAATTCAAGACAACTAATTTTTCAAAGGTTCTTAGCCCGACTATAACTTTATTTGGTTTTTTCTTTTTGAAAAGTTTGTTATTTGGTTCAGCCGTATTTGAATTCTTTCGCACAATTTATCTCAATTTCACAACAATAAATAAGTAAATTAATCGTATTTAGTTTCAATACTCTTTAACATTTTTTGTATTTTTTGAGTTAATCAATATTTTTAATCTAATTTTTTTTGCTAAAATCTAATACAATAATAAATTAGTATATATATAAGAAACACAAAAAATGAAAAAGAAAATTACATAAGAAAATGAATTAGTTTCCAAAGATAAAAAATATATAAACTCACGAAACAAAGATAAAGGAGAAAAATAAATGATAGGTAATCATCCCAATATAGAGAGAGATTATAAAATATTTGATAATTTTTATTTTCAAAATTTTAATCGGTTATTTAGATAACATGATTTATCCAATGGTCAAATATATGTAGATAATAAAGTTTTAGACGAATATATTTTAAATTTTAATTATTGATATCGAAGTAATTGAGAATCACTTCATATTTTCATGCAGTATACATAAGAGAACAAATTTATCTTATTTTACATCAAATATTATTTTGTATCTACAGTAGAACCTCTATAAATTAATATCTCGATAAATCAATAGATATTTTCGGTCCCGAACTTGATTTATCAACCAAATAATACCTCTATAAATTAATATGTCTATAAATTAATAAAATATCATAGTCCTAATGTTATTAATTTATAGAGGTTTTACTGTACAAAGAATGAGTTCTTTTGTCAAACATAAATACTAAACTACTAAATAAATAAATAAAAATTGTCACTAAATTTAATAAAATTGTAAAACAAAAACTCACGCATCGCGCGAGTCATATTCTAATAAATTAAATTAATGACATAAATCATAAGAGAGATAATCTTGGCGAATTTTTAGCTATCAACATTAATGACGATTGGTTTTTTGTATCTAGACAATTGTGGCATAAATTCATATTTTTTGGAACCTTCGGGAACATACGGAGTGACTTCAAGTCAATTGGTTTTATTAAGAAAACTTGAGACTGTCATTTTGACTTCTGCAAATGGTTGTAGTATGATTTACACATCTTTTACTCAAAGATCCTAGAAACTACAAATACGAGAAAACTACATTTAAAAGTATAAAACCATAATAAAATACCTAAATAAAATAGTAAAAAAACATGCATAAAACATTAAAATATATAGTATATTACAGTCGTTTCCCCTTTGTCCGTGACATTAGCACAAAAAATAGTCGTATCCTCTTCGTCCTTAGTTTGTTTGCCATCATATTGCTTGTGCGTTGAAGTATCTTTGGCTTGGTCAAATTGCCTTATCACTCTTTCCACGTACTGATTAAATTTGTGATGGAGTTGTCTAACTCGTTAACGAGTCATAGGTCCATCTGGTATGAATGAGACTTGGATCTTCATGTCTTGGCATGATTCTGGTTTGATGTCTTCATCATTTTTTTTGTACAAATGAGCTTTTTTTGCCTCACACATTACTGCATGTTACTACCCATGTTGTTTTTCCACGCCAAACTAACAAAAAAACTTGCAAGACTCAAACCCGTGAGCGACCTTACGCCCATGACATGTATAGAACCTATGCCCATGATTTTCACTAATCAAAGCTTTGACAATCTTTGTTGACGAATTGAAGTTACACACAACTCTATCGTGGTTTGGGTGTTCCACCATCGTGGAACTTCCACAAGAAAAAAAAATCATTCATGTATCCCATGCTACACCGTAACAAAGTCTCAATATCACCAAAAGTCGAATTACAAACAGCCGATTAATTTTCTCAAAATTGGCATATAAAATGAAATTTTCAGTTCGTAAAAATAAAAATATATATATGAAATGAAAGCTAGATAGATGAGACATCGGTTGAACTAACACGTTTCTGATCTCTGAAGGTCGGCTGTTTTCACTTGTTTCTTCTATAGCTGTCTTTTTTTTTTTCCGAAGAAAGCTAGCCCTAAATCCATAAATCGATTTGGAGATTTTGTTTTGTTTAATTCAACTTTTTTAATAAATAAATATGGCATCATGCTAGAGACGCACATCTTGAGTTAAAAAAAAGTTAACTATTTCATTAATTTTAATGGCAGCGCGAATTCATGATTATAAAAGTGAAATTTTTTTGGAGGTTTAAAGTAGAAGTGAGATCTATTCGAAAAACAAAAATTGTGAGATTTTCCTAAAATTGATATATCAAATACAAAATATATAAGTGCGAAGATATATATTCAGTTCTTAGATTTAACCACAAATTAACGGTTGACTTTTCATAGGCATAGCGAATCCATGATCACATTGAGTATAAAACCATCTATAATCACATTGAGTCTTTGACCATCAATTCCTCCAAACTTAAACAAATCATCTCTACTTTTCCTTTTGAAAAAAAAACATTGGAGAAGTAGAAGAAGAAAATAATAATAAAAAATACAAAGAGAAACTGATTTTACAGTTACCATTGGGGGAGTCATCAGCCCTAGTAAGAATTACAAAGGAGATGGCAATAAAAGGGAAAAAGAAGAATTACATACGTGACTTGTTATTTACTCTTCCATTTCTCCACCTGCAAATAAAAAGAAGAAAATAATATTTAAGACGTTTTTTAGTCTCTCCAAATTCTTTAGATATTGTATTCAAGATTCAATACCGTCCTCATAAGTCATAAAAACATGCTTTTTAATCTAAATGGAGTTTATTGGTTCATGAATTTTAGTGGATTTAGAAATCCAAGCAAAGTCCTATGTTATTAAATCATTGATTTTCAAATCCTTATTAAAATCATGTGTTATTCAATCTGTGATTTTCAAATACAAATTAAAACCAAGTGTTATTTAATATCAAGGAGGACAATACTGATTTTGATAAGCCATCAAGGAGGACAATATTCAATATGTAATTTTTGATAATTTTACATGACTGATTTTGATAAGTTTCACGTGTTTTCAACTTAAAATCATTGGAAATGAGTGAATTAGTACATATCTTTTATATATTACAATAAGTCCATCACACTTCCCATATAAAATTCCTAATAGATTTCTTTACAACCAAATTGCAAATTTTATTGTTCAAGATAATTCGTATAATACTTAGTAGTATACAAAAGAAAGGTGTAGAATTTTTTAGAGGACGAAGAGGAAGAGTTTATTACCTGACGTGTCATCTTTAGGATGGTTCTCAATGCACTTAAGTAAGAACTTGAAAGTCTCAACCTCACAAGGTATGGTTAATGCACCACTGTGGTCAAATCCGTACTCTTCCTCAGCCTTCTCGAGCAAGACCTTGAACAGAGAATGGCTTAGAAAGTTTGTGGGTATTATAAATCTCCGGAGCTCGGGTCCAACATAAACTGCCAAATACCCTTTAGGGACATCAGGCGGTGGCTCGGGGCTTTGGCAAGTTTCCTCGTCCGAGTCACAAGTCTTCAAATCCAAGAGCCTCTTGTTGATAACCGGTGAAATGATTGCTGTGTGCTTTTGAGCTCCCAACTCGGTATCATCTGACTTTGACCCTATTGTGATAGTTTGCCATTTTTGCAGAATCTCCTTTAACCTCACAATTTGCTTGATCCCGGTTAACTTTGCCGCATTGTTTTCATCCATTTTCTCCTAATGAGGATAATATAAGATCTTCGCAGGCAAGCTGCATTTTAGAATTCCACAAACAGTTGACCAAATAAAAAAACATATCTAATCAATTCGTAGCAAATTTTATGAACCAACACCCACATTGAGACACAACAGAGCTAAAACCATATTTGTCCTCAAATTTAATGCAAATATCCAAAACAATGTCACGTTTCTTTTCCCAGAATCAATATGTAAGACATACAGAGACAATGGAATCTGGAACACAATACACAAATGCTTAGGAAAAATAATCAAAAAAAAGTAACATCAACCGAAATAAATCTAAAACACACCAATCCCCTTTATTTTCTAATATATTGTTTTTCTCTAGCTTTCCAGCATTTTTTTTAGTAATCTAAACATAGAGATGCAGAGAATCCAATGCACATCAATCACATGGGAAAAAAATCTCCAGAGATCCAAATCCGTTAAGAAAAATTGTTAACAAGACGATATTCAAAATAAATTAACGATAATTCTCAATACTCATGCTTGCTAATCACATAAAATGTATAAATTACCAGAAGAGGAAACGGGAATGAAGCGATCTTAGACACGAAGAGGAAACGCCATATAAAAGGATGTTAGCAGCTCCGGAAGATTTTGTTTTTTTGTTTATGAGGATTTTTTTGTTGGAAAATGGTGTGAGAGATTTCAAGTAACGGAACTTCGAAAATAAAAAATAAAAATTAAATTTTCTAATTTTAAAGCAATTTTCTTATTTTGGATTTTGTAATTTCATTGATTTTCTTTGTAGAACAAAGATTTTTGTTGGCCTTCCCGTCTCTTTCGTCTTTACATAGTTTCTTCTGTTTCTAATTCCATCAGTACTAACGATATTGAAAAATTACAAAATGAGCAGGTTGCTCTTTTTTTTTTTTTTACAAACATTCTCTAATCTTAAACCGTGTTACAACACAAGAGAATCGAGAACTGGACGCCAATGAGTCCAAACTTGGTGCATAATTGAAATACAAATTAATATAAAGGTAAGATAAAATGTTACAATCGTAGAAAATAACCGATGGCTCCTTTGAAATTGCTAGTTGTTTTGCCATTAAAAACGAGCAAACGAAAATTTTAGCTCATAATATTTTCAAGTCTGAGCATTTAAAGACGTTCTCCATAAAAGAAAAGGTTGGTGGAATGGTTCTCTCCGGCACGAAAGAAGATGATAGACGCGGTCCCTCCAGAAAAGAAGAAATTGGTGACAAAGATCTCTCCACAAGGGAGGAAGTTAGTAGACTGGACATGCAAAAAATGGACAGTGCCAAAATGTTTCCGGCGTTTGAACGATAGATTTGGAATATGTTGGGCTGGGAGAGGTGCATTTGTTTCTACATGGGCTCACAAAGCCCACTAAGATGGGGAGGCCCATCTTGACTTTGCTTGAGAAGGGTTCGCTTGATGGACGGGATATCAGAAGGTTGGAGGAGGAATGTGGCGGTCGGTCGGAGGATCGTCGCCAAAATGACCGCCGTCGATACGACCGCTGAACAAACACTCTGGAGTCGCTCGGCTCTTCGCGGTTATAACAAAGGGGAAAATAGATTTTATTAATGGGATACTAGTAGATCTAGCAAGAGACTCACCACCGGTCATCAACAAGGGAGGAGGCGGCGGGTCCGGCAGATCTGGAGGCTTCAGTGGGTGCAGAGAGTCCGACAGCGCCGGCTCTGGCCACGACGAGAGAATCGTCTTTGAATCTGGCCTTTCCGACAGAGGAGCTGTAACCAAGAAGTGATTTGGTTTCACTGGAGACATAGACCGGCGAGGAGGACAAGGTCGCCGATAGTTTTTCACGCTGAGTGAGAAGGTTTTTTGTGGAGGTTCTCGCCGGGATATGAATGGCCGGCGGACCGGCAGAGGGTTGATGAAACGTTTCTTCCAGAGGCCGAGTCGAGGGGAGAGACAGGTTGAGGCGATGCGACGGCTGTCCATTCCGGAGAGATTTTGCATCGACCGCTAGGGCAAACTCCTACCTCGGGCTTCGTGCATGGGAGACTTTGCGCGCTAGGTCGAAGTTTCTTAATTTTTTTGAAACTAATGTAACCAGATTGCTCATCAGACATGGTATTGTTAATTTAGATTATGACACTTGATATTGTTAATATAGTTTTGGAAAGATTACTAGAATAACTTAAATTTTTCGTTTTATCACTAGAATGGCAAGCCTATCTTTTAATTAGGGTTTTCTGCTAAAAAAATCCGTCACAATGATTTTTTTTGCAATTCTAACCCTCAACTGGAAAAATGCAGGTCAATGCATCTAACTTGTTGGTCATCCGTAATATAGCCCTTACCCATGTTTAGGTTTTTCAATCTGTATATATTTGTGTATAGATATCAAAACTATCCACACCAATTGATGGCGCCAAATTGTGGGAGTGTAAATCCACACCAATTGAATTTGTTAAGACTTTTAGAGGAATCTGAAACTTCTGAGTAAAAACCACAAACACGAAGATCCAAAGATGGTTTTTTATTAAGCTGTTAAGAAAGCTGTTTGGAGAAAGGATAAAAGTCTTTGCTAGGTAAAATTGCGGATCCCCTTTTCTGAGGGTATACATGAGTATATATACAAGCCAGAGTCGGCCAAACCTATTCCTAAGAGATAAGGAAGATTTCCTGTTTCTTCGGGTGTTTTTCTTTCTTAAGTCGGCTCAGCCTGTTGGGCTTCTTTTCCAGGTTCGGTCCACTTTTGTTTGTGGGCTTGTTGTGAATTTCTTATTGTCTTGGGTCTGGCTTGGTTTCATCGAAACCATCACCTTCGGCTCGGGTGGCATTAGCCATCATGGCTCGGGTGGCATTAGCCATCATGGCTCGGGTGGCATCGTGGTTCATGGTTCGGGTGGCATCGTGGTTCATGGTTCGGGTGGCATTAGCCATCATGGCTCGGGTGGCATCGTGGTTCATGGTTCGGGTGGCATCGTGGTTCATGGTTCGGGTGGCATTAGCCATCATGGCTCGGGTGGCATCGTGGTTCATGGTTCGGGTGGCATCGTGGTTCATGGTTCGGGTGGCATCGTGGTTCATGGTTCGGGTGGCGTCGTGGTTCATGGTTCGGGTGGCATCGTGGTTCATGGTTCGGGTGGCGTCGTGGTTCATGGTTCGGGTGGCATCGTGGTTCATGGTTCGGGTGGCATCGTGGTTCATGGTTCGGGTGGCGTCGTGGTTCATGGTTCGGGTGGCATCGTGGTTCATGGTTCGGGTGGCGTCGTGGTTCATGGTTCGGGTGGCATCGTGGTTCATGGTTCGGGTGGCATCGTGGTTCATGGTTCGGATGGCGTCATGGTTCAGGGTTCGGGTGGCATCGTGGTTCATGGTTCGGGTGGCATCATGGTTCACGGTTCCGGTGGCGTCGTGGTTCACGGTTCGGGTGGCACCGAGCCCTTTTCGGATTGAGGACGCACGTGCCGAGATTGATACATCTCCACGATAATTGGTGTAACTTTCTGATCGTTGATCCAAATGACTTCAAACTTCTTTTGATGAAATATAACTCAATTATCTATCTTGTGACAAAATTCCGGCTCGGGTTGCCTTCTGCTTGGGTGACACCGAGTCCTTTTTGGATCGGGGATGCGCGGGCCAAAATTGATACATCTCCACGATAATTGGTGTAACTTTCTGATCGTTGATCTAAATGACTTCAAACTTCTTTTGGATGAAAGATAACTCAATATCTAACTTGTGACCAAATTTCAGCTCGGGTTGCCTTCTGCTCGGGTGACACCGAGCCCCTTCTTCTACGGCTTGGGTACGACGAGCACATTGATATGTCTTCAGTAAATCGGGTGTATCTTACCAACCTTAGCTCCAAATGATATGATTCCAACTCTATTGGAAATCTGACTCAAAGATCTTGTTTGTCATCACCGAACCGATCTCTTTAGTATGTTACCAAACCGATCCGAGCTCTTTAGCTCAACGGCTCGGTTTTCCAAATCCTTTATGGGTTTGGTCCATCAAGGCTTCTTGGGTTCGGTTCGTGATAAGTTGAGTTTGTCATGGTCATCCATTTTCTATACTTAGTTAAATTTTTATTGATCTCAGTGGGGTAAAAACCGACCCCAACAGAGATCTCCAAGGAGAAACAGAGAATGACAGGAGCAATCCAGAGATAAAGCGACTGATGATTACTATGGACATGACAGTAGTTCTTCTCAAGGCAAGCAAAGAAGGCATATACATGCAAAAGAATACATAGATCATTGTTGGGGTCAGATTCCACCTCTTGAGAATCTACAGTTAAAAAACGGCTAAGTATGGAGAAACGCTAGCAGCTGTACCCCGAACCGTGAAGTAAAAGAGTTGGATCGTGTTTCCCCGAATCGTGAAGAGAAGAGTTGGATCGGGTTTCTCCTAAGAGAAGGAGTTGGATCGGGTTTCCCCTAAGTGAAGGAGTTGGATCGGTTTTCCCCGAACCGTGAAGAGAAGAGTTGGATCGGGTTTCCCCGAACCGTGAAGAGAAGAGTTGGCTCGGGTTTCCCCTAAGTGAAGGAGTTGGATCGGTTTTCCCCGAACCATGAAGAGAAGAGTTGGATCGGGTTCCCCGAACCGTGAAGTGAAGAGTTGGATCAGGTTTCCCCGAACCGTGAAGGAAGGAGTTGGATCGGGTGTCCCCTAACCATGGTAGGGGAAGGTTGTGCGAGAACCCCCGAACCATGGGCAATTAGTTCGGGTACTGTGATCTCAATTGAAGACAAGACGGGTCAGGTTCAAAGACAACCGTTGTCACCCGAGCCATGGTTCAACGATGAGAGATTTGGGCCAAGGCGACGAGCCCACAAATTTAAGCCCACAAAAGAGATGACAAGGTTAAAGCCCATGAATGAAAGTCCATGGTGGTAGCCGACTTTGCTAAAAGGAAATCCCTAGAAATTAGGAAATCTTCCTTATCTCTTTAGGCATTAACTTAGCCGACTTAATTTAGTATATATACTCATGTAAACCCTAAGAAAAGGGGATCCGCAATTTACCTAGCAGAACTCTGTACTTTTGCTCTCATACAAAAAAGATTTCTAAGCAGCTTAATAAAAGACCATCTTTGGATCTCTGCTCGTGTTTTTGGTGGTTTTTACTCAGAAGTTTTGGATCTCTCTGAAAGACTCGACAAATTCGATTGGCGTGGATTTATACTCCCACAATCATCCACGAAACAATTTTGGAGGTCTCAAACTCAGAATTCTACCATTCCATGGAAAGAACGATCCAGATGCTTACTTGGAGTGGGAGAAGAAGATTGAATTGGTCTTCAACTGCCAGCACTATACAGAGATCAATAGGCCTGCTACAGGGTTCTATGACTATGCACTCAGCTGGTGGGATCAGCTTGTAACTTTAAGAAGACGCAATGAGGAGTATCCTGTGGAAACTTGGACAGAACTGAAAACCATAATGAGGAAACGGTTCGTGCCAAGTCATTATCATCGTGAGCTACATCAGAAACTAAGAAGACTTACTCAAGAAAACCGCACAGTAGAAGAATATTACCAAGAGATGGAGACTCTTATGTTGCATGCTAATATTTCTGAGGACAGAGAAGCAACCATGTAAAGGTTTCTGGGTGGTTTGAATAGAGACATTCAAGACAGATTGGAGACACAACACTATGTGGAATTAGAAGAAATGTTACATAAAGCCATTTTTTTTAGCAACAACTTAAGAGGAAGAGTTCAGCACAGTCAAGTTATGGAGCTGGAACAGTCACTACCAATCTTAGTTATGAAAATGAAGAGAGGCCAAACTATCAGAGAGAAGTCAAGACCCCAAAGGTGGAGACTCAACCATACACGGCAAATCAAGACAACAAAGGCAAAGCCAAGGAGACTACATCAAGATCTCGTGATTTGAAGTGTTTTAAGTGCCAAGGAAGAGGGCATTATGCAAATGAATGCTCCAACAGAAAGGTCATGATACTTCTTGACAATGGAGAGATAGAATCTGAGGATGAGAAACCAGAACCACTTTCATCTTTAGAAGAATATGAGGAGATGCCAGTTAAAGGTGATTTATTGGTAGCCAGAAGATCTTTAAGTGTACAAGTTAAAGTTGAAGAGCAAGAGCAGAGGGAAAACTTGTTCCATACAAGATGCAATGTTCAGGGCAAAGTTTTCAGTCTCATCATTGATGGAGGAAGTTGCACCAACGTGGCGAGTGATTCAATGGTCAAGAAGCTTGGTTTAAAAGAAAGGAAGCATCCAAAACCATACAAGCTTCAGTGGCTCAATGACAGTGGAGAAATGAAAGTAAATAGACAAGTGATAGTTCCTTTAGCTATTGGTAAGTATGAAGATGAGATACTGTGTGATGTGTTACAAATAGAGGCAAGTCACATACTTCTAGGGAGGCCGTGGTAATCAGATGCTTCACTAATCGCCATTCATTTGAGTTCAAAGGAAGGAAAACTAGTCTGGTCTCCATGACTCCACATGAAGTTTATCAAGACCAGATGCGTCTAAAACACAAGGAAGAACGAATTGCCAAACATTCAAACTTCTTTGTAAAGGCTGGTGAGGTTAAGAAAGCTCTATTCTCTAAACAACCATTGCTATTGTTTGTTTTCAAAGAAGCTCTTACGAGTTTAACTGCCCTTGCACTGGTACTGCCGAGTGAGATGATTTCTCTTTTGCAGGATTATGAAGATATGTTCCCTGAAGATAACACAAAAGGACTACCCCCAATTCGTAGCATTGAGCATCAGATAGATTTTGTGCCTGGAGCTTCACTTCCAAACCGTCCAACATATAGAACCAACCCTGTAGAGACTAAGGAGTTGCAAAAACAAATCAATGAGCTCATGGAAAAGGGGCATATCTGTGAAAGCATGAGTCCTTGTGCCGTACCAGTACTGCTTGTGCCTAAGAAAGATGGCAGTTGGCGCATGTGTGTTGATTGTAGAGCCATCAACAACATTACGATTAAGTATCGCCATCACATTCCTAGATTAGATGATATGCTTGATGAACTGCATGGTTCTAGCATCTTTTCTAAAATTGATATTAAAAGTGGATATCACCATATTAGAATGAAAGAGGGTGATGAGTGGAAAATAGCCTTTAACACTAAGCATGGGCTGTATGAATGGTTAGTTATGCAATTTGGGTTGACAAATGCACCTAGTACTTTCACGAGACAGATGAATCATGTTCTTAGAGCATACATAGGCATTTTTGTTGTAGTATACTTTGATGATATCTTAGTCTACAACAAGAGTTTAGATGAGCATGTCAAGCCTCTGAATTTGGTCCTAAGTGTTCTTAGAAAGGTAAAACTCTTTGCCAATCTTAAGAAATGCACTTTTTGTACGGATAACCTTGTATTCCTAGGTTTTTTGTGAGTGCAGATGGCATCAAAGTTGATGAAGGAAAGATCAAGGCAATAAGAGACTGGCCAAGTCCAAAAATAGTAGGAGAAGTGAGGAGTTTCCATGGTCTTGCAGGATTTTATAGGCGTTTTGTGAAGGATTTTAGCACCATAGCTGCCCCACTTACTGAAGTCATCAAAAAGGATGTTGGTTTTAAATGGGGACAAGCATATGAAGAAGCGTTTCAATCCTTAAAGGGGAAGTTTACACACGCACCTGTTTTAACTTTACCAGATTTCCTTCAAACCTTCGAAATTGAGTGTGATGCTTCTAGAGTGGGAATTTGAGCTGTTTTGATGCAAGATAAGAAGCTCATTGCTTATTTGAGTGAGAAGATGGGAGGAGCTACTTTAAACTACCCCACATATGACAAGGAGTTATATTCCTTAGTCAGAGCTTTGCAAATATGGCAGCGTTACTTGTGGCCTAAGGAGTTTGTTATACACACTGATCATGAATCTCTCAAACACTTGAAGGGACAACAAAAACTCAACAAAAGACAAGCCAAGTGGGTTGAATTCATTGAGACCTTCCAATATGTCATCAAATACAAACAAGGTAAGGATAATGTTGTAGCTGATGCATTATCCCGAAGGTATGTCTTACTCTCTACTCTTGAAGCTAAGTTGTTGGGTTTTGATCAGCTTAAAAATTTGTATGAAACTATCCTGATTTTGGAAAGGTGTATCAAGCTTGTGAAAAGTTTTATTCTGGTCGATACTATAAGCATGAAGGGTTCCTATTCTATGAAAAATGATTGTGTGTACCTAACTATTCCATTCGAGATTTGTTTGTTAGGGAAGCCCATGGAGGAGGTCTAATGGGGCATTTTGGGATTGCCAAGACACTTAAGGTGATGCAAGATCACTTCCATTGGCCACACATGAAAAGAGATGTTGAGAGGATTTGTGAAAGGTGTGCCATATGCAAACAGGCTAAGTCTAAGGTTCAACCTCACGGTTTGTATACTCCTTTACCTATTCCTACACATCTTTGGAATGACATATCTATGGAATTTGTGGTTGGATTGCCTAGGACTAGGACAGGAAATGATTCTATCTTTGTGGTTGTTGATAGATTTTCTAAAATGGCATACTTCATAACATGTCACAAAACTGATGATGCCTTGCATATAGCTAGTATGTTCTTCAAAGAAATAATTCATTTGCATGGAATACCTAGAACTATAGTTTCTGATAGAGATACTAAGTTTCTAAGTTACTTCTGGAAAACTCTTTGGTCTAAGTTGGGAACTAAGCTTTTGTTTTCAACTATATGTCACCCCCAAACTGATGGACAAACAGAAGTAGTTAATAGAACTTTGTCTACTCTTCTGCGTGCGTTAATCAAAAAGAACTTAAAAACTTGGGAAGAATGTTTACCTCACGTTGAGTTTGCATATAATCATTCTGTGCATTCTGCTTCTAAGTATTCTCCATTTCAGATTGTTTATGGCTTAACCCAATATCTCCTTTGGAGATAATCCCTTGGCTTTTGAGTGAAAGAGTTAGCATAAATGGGAAAAAGAAAGCTGATCTTGTCCAACAGATTCATGAGAAAGCAAAGAAAAACATAGAAGAGAAAACTAAGCAGTATGCTAAGCAAGCAAACAAGGGAAGGCGTAAGATGATTTTTGAGGTTAGAGATCAAGTATGGGTACTCTTGAGGAATGAAAGATTTCTAACTGAAAGAAAGTCCAAGTTAATGCTAAGGATCAATGGTCCCTTCAAAATAATAAGAAGGATCAGTAACAATGCTTATCAAATTGATCTGCAAGGTAAGTATAATGTGAGTTCCAGTTTCAACATTTCTGACTTGGTTCCTTTTATTGCAGATGATCCAGATTTGAGGTCAAATCCTTTTCAAGTGGAAGGGGATGATATGATCATGGATAGCATTAAGGACATGGAGTTTGAAGCTGAGGATGAACTTGTAGCTGAGGATGAACTTGAAAATGAGGATGAGCTTGAAGCTGAGAATGAGCTTGTAGCCGAGGATGCTTCAGTTGCTCCAGTTGGTCCTATGACTCATTCTAGAGCCAAGAAGTTCAACAAAGCAGTTGGGGGATTACTTAATCACATTTGGAGACAATCAGATCACTTGGGCAAGCATGGAGAAGATGTTATCCAAACCTCTTCGGTTTTGACACAAGCACAAGGGGATCAACAAATGGGCATGTGACTCATTTGTACTCTTTTCCCCTCATCTTTGGTTTTGTCCCAATGGGTTTTCCAAAGAAAGGTTTTTAATGAGGCAAATGATTCACATAAAAAAAAAACTCATTTTGTTGATTAGGCCCAAGAGAAATTCGGCCAAAGAAGTAGAAGGGTCATTTTAAACATTCAACTAGTCTTTATTACTTGTTAATTTTCGAGATAGGAGGCATAAGCCTACCATAAATTCAAGGAGAATGCATAACCTTCTACTCCGTGAGTAACACATAAATAAATTTGGATCGACTAAACATAAATTAATTCTCACCTTTCCGGTATTAATGGACAGAAAACCGATCTTACATTTCCGCTATAAAACGGATATAGAGTCGATCGTGCTGATAACATGTTATAAATTATATATTATTAGAGGTGATATATATATATATATATATATTTTATTAATTGAGAAGACATAAGTAAAAAACATCATATGTGTCGATCAAAGAGGAATTTAAGGGACACGTCAATTAAACTAACCAATCAAAATATTCGAATTAATTTTATATGCCATGGTGGAAATCTCTACATATTCTCATTAAATTTTTAACATAAGTCCCCAAATCCATGTGTTACAAATTTAAAACCAACTAAATCGTAATATTTTAAAATATTATATAACATAATGTTTTAACGATGAATCATTTACTTGTATCAATTTAAATTTAGTTTATAAAATTTGTATTAATGTCCATTTGGATACTATATTTGAAATATGATTGATCATACAATTATTTTCTTTAACATCGCTTAATTGTATCATAATTACTTTAATTAAAATTGAGATTTTGTTATAAACGTACAACTTTACAAATATAACATTTTTATAGAAAACACGATAAGTTTATCGATAGAAATATATATACATACATATATATATATATATATATTATATAGATATCTAAAGTTTTTTGACAATTTTTATTATAAGAAGTTACAAGATAAATCATTTTTTATGGCAAGTGGTATCATGCTCCATTGCAGTTGCAGCAAGGCTGAACCACCGAGGTATTAACTGTTCCATTATTTGTCAATGATGTGGAGCAGAGGAGGAAACAATTAATCATGCCTTGTTCGACTGTTCCCAAGCCTTACGAACTTGGGAGTTATGTAGGGACCCACTGGGGGGGAAGCTTTTTCTCATATACATCAGTATACACTAATTTGGATTTTATGTTTTGGCGAAACAAAAGGCTGGATAGTCAAGGCAGTGACGATGGTTTTTTGCCATGGTTATTGTGATTTATTTGGAAATCGATGAATAATAAAATATTCCAAGGGGCAGATTATGACCCAACAGATGTGTTGCAGCTTGCGAAAAGTGATTTTCTGGCATGGAAAGAAGCTCAGTTGCCTCTTACTGTTTCAGGGGAGGCCGTTCAAACAGTGGTTCAGCGTTCGGTCCAGATGAGTTGTCAAATTGATGGATCGTGGAAAGCGACGAATATAACCTCAGGGCTAGGATGGTTTGTCTTCTAGGAGACGTGACGATGCTATTATGAGCTCGAGGACTCAGAAGGCTGAGGCCCCCATTGCATTCGAAGATGAAAACCTTGCTATGGGCGATGTCCAGTATTCTGGAAAAGGAGGTAGATTGCCAGGCATTTGAGAGAGATTGCTCGGAGTTGATCCAAGTCATTCATGCACCAGATGAGTGGCACGCTCTCACCATCCTCTTAGAGCGTTTTCGAAAGTTTAGATCTTGTTTCCCCGGTTCGTCTTGTCTTTGATTTCTCGTTCTGTTGATTTAAAAGCGGACTATTTGGTCTGTTCAGCACGTTCTAGACTTTTTGATTTTTCAATTGTAAGCAACTCTCCCCTTAATTGGGTAACCAATTATAGTGGTATATTTTAATTAATGGATTGGTTGACGAAAATAAAAAGATGCAAGAATCATTGATGTGTTTGCTATCAATCAAACTGTTGGAACTTATAAAATTATCAACCATATGTACAAGTTGTCAATATTTGTGAAATCCAAATAGTTCATACAAAATAAATTGAAAACAACAAAATAATGCTTGAATTTCGAAAATAATTAATTTTTGCATTTTTATTTTTTATTTTAAAACATTTGTACATACTAACGCGTTATTTTTTGGTTTGGTGAATTCAAATAAATTTGAGATAACCCATAATCTCAAAAGTATTCGATTTACATAAAAAATGCTTACATTCAACCCAAGTGTCATGCAAATTAATTATTGTAAGGTAAAATATATTTATCAATATGAAAGATGTACCAAATAATCTTGCTATTTCTATTTTTTGATATATTAAAAAAAAATCATAATTTTTTTTTTAAATATTATAATTTCGCGCTATATATATATATATATTTTTTTTTTTTTTTTTTGGAACCTTTAATCATAAAGAAGGAACGTACGAGAGAAAGAGAAGAGTGAATGTCTAAGTCAATTTTTATTCACATGACTAACATTAATGTAGGCAACATTATTATACTAGTATAATAATGAAACTTATCCATTCTAAAGTATAATATAATAATGGATTGTTGTTGTTGTTGTTCTTCAACAATCTTACTTTTATCACTAAAATATATACAAATTACAGCTTTAGTTCAACAAAAATAGTTTCAAACCAAAAGGTTCGATGAATAATCATTGCTCAAATTAGAAAAATCTAAAAATTTGCGGAATATGTCTCAAGCATAGCCTTACGCTGCACGCTAACCAAGCCACCGTTATTGACTCCGTTAGCATCCCACAACCTAACCACATTTCCGTTAATCACCGTTAAATCCACGTAACGGTACCAACCGTTACCTCCGTTTCTCATCCTCACCACTCTCTCCCATCTCTCCACCCAGTCCCCACACTCGCCTCCTCCGTAGTTAACGGCCGTCGACTCTCCGTCGTCACGATCCCTCTCTCTGTCAATCTGTTCATCGTAGTACACCGTTAGCTTTCCCTTCGTCACTCCGTCATTGCACAGTAACGGACTCCAATCCTCCGTCTCCGTTACCTTCACTCGAGGACCCGTTTCCACAACGAGAGCAGCCGTTACCTTTGGTTTTGGTGGCTCACGAGCAGATTCTTCTATCAAGCCGTCGTTTTTGCCGCTTGTGGTGGCTCGAATCCTCCAGAAACTAACGGCGGCCGTCACGACGGCGATCCACGTCCAGAGGTTGTTGAGGACGAAGCTCACGAAGTCGAACGCCAAAACCTCCAACGGAGAATCCAAGGTCGCCATTCTCTCTCTGAGAAGATTTCTGAAGATCGATTCACTGGTTATATAAGGAGAAGGAAATAGAGGATTAGTATGGAGAGAGATGGAATCTGAGCCGCTGGATTGATCAAGCCAGTTGAATAATGGATCTGAGGAGAGATAGATGCTGAGCCATTGGATATTGTCAAGTTGACCGGTGGATCTTTCATAGATGCTGAGTATCGAGATCGAAGATGCTTGCTCTGAAGAAAGATGCCCTACGGCCCAAAATCTTATTATAAAAGTCTCAAACGTTTAGCCCTCAAATTCAATCGGTCTTTTTTCTTTTCCGACACGTGTTTGGTCTCGAACTGAAACTCCTGACACTGTCGTATATTCCCTAAAATTTTGCCGGCTGGTTTTTGCAAGTGTCAAGGAAAAAAGACACACGGTCTAATGTTATTAGTCTACTACAGATCTCACTACATCCAATGTTTTTGTTTTCACTCATTTTAAATAATAAAAAAGCATTTTATCACCATTCTCAAAATTTTAAAACATGACTGTTAACAACATACTATAAACTTAGGATTTTTTGTTTTTTTGTGTTTTTTTTATAAAAGTTAGGATTTTAATTAGAATTTTTTTTTTCTGTCAACACCATACTATAAACTTAAATCGGTTCGTAATCTAAACCGAAATTTCATGGTTTACATAAAGTGCGTGTATCTACGGGCACATCGTGCTAACATATCTGCTTTTGAGTTTCGAAACTTCGAAATGAAAGATAAGGAAAAAGACGGAAAAGCTTCCTTACTCTACGCTAATTCCTCCAAATAAACGGCGAATAGCCAATTTGACGGGGTCGCCACCATCTGCATCAACTCAGTACAATATGTGGCAAAAACTACCAACGATCAAATAGTGCATCACCCAAATAAGTGCCTCCAACTCGGTATGGAGGGGAAAAGACTTCGACGTAGATTCCTTGCTCCCATCAAGACCGCCTTCCATGATCCATCAATGAAACATCTTGGCCCTTCGACCACAAGTAATTTCTTATTTGGAGTATGGGGAGCGGGATCCTCGAGCAGACTATCAGTTTGCGCTGATAGCCAAAGTTGTGCTTCAGTATCCACCGTCTGCAAGATTCTTCGTGGATCTCTATCCAGATTTTTGAAAACCTTTTCATTCCTAGCCTTCCATATATACCAAATGATCTAAGGAAATTCTGATATTGTGTTTAGTAAACGCCAGAATAGATAATCCAAATTGGAGAAATTAGAGGTCAGTGGGAAGACCCCTGGTGCTTACGGTACTTGCGACATGGCCTACGTTTGTAAAGCCAGGGGCATTCAAACAAAACATGATTTAATTGTTTCCTCCACCCCGCATATCACACATTGTGTGTCGCAGTTAGTTTCTCTTTTTCGTAAATTTGATGTTACCGAAACACATACCAATAATACTTGCACTAAGAAATGTCGCAATTTCGGAGGGCAAGCCAATTTCCAAACATGTGCTAGAAGGGGTCGATAATCCGGTCCGTGGAAACGAAGATTTGAACTAAGCTGAACAAATTTTGTTTCCGTTGGGTATCCCGACTTAATCATATATTTCTCGATTTAGTAAAGTACCAACCTAACGTATCCGGTCGATAATAGTGGCTTAACAGAATACTCCATATGATAGCAACGTCCTCAAGAATTATAATTACGGTGAGGAAATTCCAATTCCAATTTTTTGTAAGCGGGTTTGTCAGATGATTGACCATAAAATAGGGGTAATAATTATTACCCTTGCAAGTAGTTGACCTCGGGATAAGAGCCGATATCCACAGATCATTCAAACTGAGATGGACCTTCTGAACCAACTCTTTTAATCAGTCCTTTGTTTACCAGAGGTCGAGCCGATATTAACTTCCATCCGTAAGAAGGAGAGTAAAATCTAATTAGATCCATGGGGTTCATATTCTGATAATAACGCCCCTTGAACACTTATGCGAATAAAGATTATGGATTATCTAGTAATCACCACAACTGCTTTGCTAATAGCATCGTGTTAAAATCACACACGAAAGCCCAGCCCACCTGCCGACTTAGATCGACATAAATTTTTCCACGTCATCCAATGTAAACAACTTTTTGTCCCGTTTGAGCTCCACCATAATTGTGCCACCGCACTAGTAAGTTAAGCTGTTAAAGACTTGGGAAGGCTAAAGCATGACATGATGTATGTTGGTAATGTTGTTGCTACCGACTTCATCAAAACCTCGTTTCCCCCTTCTGATAAAATTTTTGATGTCCATCCATCGATCCGATCTTGGAGCCTTTCCTTGATAAAATGAAAGATTATTGTCTTCTCCCCTCCGTAAAGGTTGTAATAGCTGTTAGGGTCAGATCCCACCTCACTGGGATCTATAGGCAAAAATGGCTAAGTATGGGCATAGACCTGTTTAAACCATTAAAGAGAAAGGACAAGGCAAGGCGTGAGTAGGAACGACGAACCCAAGATCAAGACGAGGCAACGACGTCGTAGAAACTCTCATCCATATCGGCGATGTAGGTCGGTAGCTTCAAGATACAATGGGTTGAGTCAAAGTAAGAAGCCCATAACTTTCGGCCGACATAGAAGGTTTACGGGAAAAGGAAGGATAATCATGAAGAAAGGAAAGAAGCGAAGAAAAAGGAAAGCTTCCTTATCAGATTAGGCCTAAAATCTACCGACTTATTTTGCATATAAATACACATGTACTTGTGCCCTAAAGAGGGGATCCGCAACTTGACCTATCAAAGAATACTGGCGATTTCTCTAAAGAATCCTTGTATTCGGAGCTTTAAAAGCATATTGTAGGGGTGTAAATCCGCACTAATTGAAATTGTCGAGGATTTATTAAGAGAGATGAAATTTCTGAGAAAAACCACCGAAAAACACAAACAGAGATCCAAATATTGTATTTTATTAAGCTGTTTAGAAAGCTGTTCGTATGAGAGCAAAAGTACGGAGTTTTGCTAGGTCAATTTTCCACTCTTTTCTGAGGGTATACATGAGTATATATACCAGTTTAAGTCGGCTAAGTTAATATCTAAAGAGATAAGGAAGATTTCCTAATTCCTCGGGATTTCCTTTTGGTAAAGTCTGCCACCGCCATGGGCTTTGATTCATGGGCTCATTGTCTTGGCCCACATATTCATTTGCTCAGCTCGGCCCAACTTCCTTTCCTTAGGCTTCGGTTTGGATGGCAGTGGCAGAGCAGCTCGGGACACACCATGGCTCACGGTTCGGGTGATACCATGGTTCACGGCTCGGATGACACCATGGTTCACGGCTCGGGTGACACCATGGTTCACGGCTCGGGTGACACCATGGTTCACGGCTCGGGTGACACCATGGTTCACGGCTCGGGTGACACCATGGTTCACGGCTCGGGTGACACCATGGTTCACGGCTCGGGTGACACCATGGTTCACGGCTCGGGTGACACCATGGTTCACGGCTCGGTGACACCATGGTTCACGGCTCGGGTGACACCATGGTTCACGGCTCGGGTGACACCATGGTTCACGGCTCGGGTGACACCATGGTTCACGGTTCGGGTGACACCATGGTTCACGGCTAGGGTGACACCATGGTTAACGGCTCGGGTGACACCATGGTTCACGGCGCGGGTGACACCATGGTTCACGGCTAGGGTGACACCATGGTTCACGGCTCGGGTGACACCATGGATCATGGCCCGGGTGACACCATGGTTCACGGCTCGGGTGAGACCATGGTTCACGGCTCGGGTGAGACCATGGTTCACGGCTCGGGTGACACCATGGTTCACGGCTAGGGTGACACCATAGTTCACGGCTCGGGTGACACCATGGTTCACGGCTCGGGTGACACCATGGTTCACGGTTCGGGTGACACCATGGTTCACGGCTCGGGTGACACCATGGTTCATGGTGTCGTACTATGGGTCGTAACACTCGATCCGTTTGTTGTACCATGGATTGGGTACACGTCCCAGCTTCTTCACCGTGGGTCGTGACACCCGATCCGTTTACTGTACCAAGGATCGGGGTACACGACCCAGCTTCTTGACCGTGGGTCATGACATCCGATCCGTTTGTTGTACCATGGATCGGGGTACACGATCCAGCTTCTTCACCGTGGGTCGTGACACCCGATCCGTTTGCTGTACCATGGACCAGGGTACACGACCCAGCTTTTTCACTGTGGGTCGTGACACCCGATCCGTTTACTGTACCATGGATCGGGGTACACGACCCAGCTTCTTCACCGTGGGTCGTGACACCGATCCGTTTACTGTACCATGGATCGGGGTACACGACCCAGCTTCTTCACCGTGGGTCATGACACCCGATCCGTTTGCTGTACCATGGATCAGGGTACACGACCCAGCTTCTTCACCGTGGGTCGTGACACCCGATCCGCTTGCTGTACCATGGATCGGGGTACACGACCCAGCTTCTTCAGCATGGGTCGTGACACCCGATCCGTTAGTTGTACCATGGATCGGGGTACACGACCCAACTTCTTCACCATGGGTCGTGACACCCGATCCGTTTGTTGTACCATTGATCGGGGTACACGACCCAGCTTCTTCACCGTGGGTCGTGACACCTGATCCGTTTGCTGTACCATGGATCGTGGTACACGACCCAGCTTCTTCACCGTGGGTCGTGACATCCGATCCGTCTGCTGTACCATGGATCGGGGGTACATGACCCAGCTTCTTCACTGTGGGTCGTGACACCCGATCCGTTTGTTGTACCATGGATCGGGGTACACGACCCAACTTTTTCACCGTGGATCGTGACACCCGATCCGTTTGCTGTTAACTTCAAGTGGGTGAATATTGACCCTAACAGTTAGCCCCTCAGCTCGTCAGTTTTAATATTTAAAGTGTCGAGGTAAAGTGCAGTCTGATGTTAACTCGCCCTGAACCACTTCTCTTCGTGTCACCGAGCTATTTCTCACTGTTACCCCGAACCACTTCTCTTCATGACATCGAGCTATTTTTCACTGTCACCCTGAACCATTTCTAGCGGTCACCTTGAATCGTTGTTAAGAGTGTTGATTCCGTTCGGGGGACTTTGGCAAGCTATCACCTTTATCGGGGAGTCTAAACATTTTCACTGATTCCCGAGATATATAACAGTACCGTTTGCTTATATAACTTGTGATGCCTCCCGTTTTTGTTCACTACTTCATTTCTTCGAAAACCTCTCCAAAGAGGTAACCTCTCTCTTCTTTCTCTCTCTAATTTTTGCTTAAGTTAATTTATGCTTGCGCCTCTGTTATTTCTTCCTTGCCGCCGAGTTTCCCGATCCATCTTGAATCAGCTCCGCCGCTATCCTTGAGTTTTTCGGTGGTTGCATGAAGATTTGGATATAATTTCAAATTTATGTTGAAGATCTTGACTTGTTCTTCGATTCCTAGAAAGCTTCGATCCATTTTGATAAGCTGTTGATAAATCCGATCTATTTTCTGATCCTTCTAAAACTTAGATCTTTCCTTCTGAGGTTCTGGAGATCCCGATCTGTTTGTCTGCCTTCCAAAGACCCGATCTGTTTTCAAACAAAGGATGTCTTAGCTATCCGCATTCGCGTCACCCGACCCATATGCCAGATTGTTTGTCAGTCCAGACCAATCTTCATTTCCCGAGTCTTCATTTTCCCCCGATCCAATCTTGGCTCAAAGTTGCAGCCGAGCAGATTCATCTGGCGCGAACATCCTAGAGGATTTGGATGATTCAAATGGTTCGGGGGTAGGACCTTCTATCCTTGATAGGAAAATGGTGTTCTCTGAATCCTCGAGAGCTGACAGTAATGCCGGGGCTCTTGTGGAATTGGAAGTCCCCCACCTTCACGATTCTCTGTTTGACAAGACGGCAAACCCTTTTGCAGACACAATGGATCCCGAGCAAGCAAAAATTGAACCAGAAGATTGGTTCTATGATCCGGTTGTGGCAAGACGAGAGTTAGAGCGTTTGATTGGACCTATCCAACGAACCCTAAGGAAGAGGAAAGCAAAAAAGCGACCCGATCAGCCAGGTTCAACTCTTTCTACTCCAGATTCGTTGACAGCCCTTAGGCAGAGATTCAATATTTATGAAGAAATCGAATTTATTATTCCGTCACCGACAGACCGAGCCAGTCAACCTCCGCCCAACCACTTCAATCTCTATGAGAGTTTCTTTTATCGCTGCTTACTGTGGCTGCCTATCGCTGAGGTGATCCTGCGGTTTTTATGGAAACATAATCTTGCTTTTGCCCAGATCAAAGCCAGAGGAGTTAGACATCTGGTCGGCATTTTGGTAAGGAGTTATGAATGCGACGTTGAGGTTGGGGTCGAACATTTGAGAAGTCTTCTCGAGTTCAGGCATCGCAACAAAAGAGAGCTAAAATACTACATATCAGGTAAAGCCAAGAGGAAGATCATAAAGGGATTCCCGAGCAAGGACAATAACTGGGAGGATTACTTCTTCTTTGTCCCCATCACCGTGGCTTATTTTTGGGCTATGGCTCGGTTTCCTTTTATATTGATCTTGTTTTAGGTTTACTTATATTGTTTCCTTCTTTTGCAGCATGCCACTTCCAACTCTTGCTGCCTCCCGATCTATCTGAGATTCACGAAATGCTTTTGGCTCAAAGGTGTAATTGGAAAAGAGACTTCAACCTCCAGCGAGTGGAAAGAGCCCGAGCCCTTTTCTAAGGTCAATCCGTTGGTCCATCATCTTCTTCTAACTCCGACGATACAATGGGAAGACCTACTTTCAGAGACAGAGCCGCAACCAAGGCAAAGGCGGAAGCCAAAGCGAAGGAGAGAGCAAAACAGGCTGAAGCATTGGGTCAGCCTCGTCTCCTGAACCCCCAGGTTGCTGCAACATTTCTCCCCAAGCCAGTTTCCTCCCGTCACGAACCCGAGCGGATTTCCTATCCCGCGGCTCCTCAAGGGGTCGTATTAGGTCTTCGCCCTACAGATTCCCAAATAGTGCCGCATAAAGAGAAGGGCAAAGGGAAAGCTAAGGAAAAGAAAGGTCCGAGTAAAAAACGTCAATCGTCGGTAGATGACGCCGAAAGATTGACCGAAGCATCGAAATGACAATGACGTTCTGAGAAACCTAAACTTATTCCCGAAGTGATCCCCCTCTCCGCTGTGCCCCTTAATGCTGACAGGACTTATAATGACGCTGGGGCATCTGCAGCTATTTTTTCGAAGATTACCTGCCCCGGTGATCGCCTCCCACCACCCGATACCTTGCTGAGGGACAAATCCTACAACGAGGTTTCTCTTCGTGGTGTTAAGGTAATCGGTTTGTCATTGCTTATCCTGTTGCTGCCACCCGAGGCGTTCTTGTTCGTTTCGTTGTTCTAAATAACTTTTTTTTTTGTTTCCGTGCAGTTCATAGCCCATCTTAACAGGATGGTGTTGGGGTATGAATCCGATGCCCGCAAGGATAGGGAGAGGGTTGATGATGCCCAGAGGACAGCTACTGAGCTTGATGGGAAGCTCAAAGAGGCTGAGACGAGTTATGCTGCTGAACGAGAAAGGACTCTTAAGAGAATCCAGGGTCTTGAGGGCGAAACGGAGAGACTCAAGAAGAATTGCAAGGAGGCTGATGAGCGGATCATGCGATTGGAGTCAGGCAAGGCAAGACGCGATGCTCATATTGCTAGTCTGACAAGGCAGTTTGAGGCAGCGAATGAGCTCCATGAGGTCAAGATGGAGCAGGCAGTTCTGGAGGCCAAACGCGAGATGAGGTCATCGTTTGAGGATAAGGTCTCCTGAGCCAAAAATCTTCTTGGCAAGATTGATGGTGAGCCCAAAGAGAATATGCTCGATCTTGCTCAGATCGAAGGCAATCTTCAGTTTATTGGATTGCTTCGAAGTGAAGAGCCGCCATCACTTGACGCCGAGGCAAGGAGTCTGGCTAAGCAGAAAGGGGAGCTCGAGGATGCCCACGAGGCGTTTGCCAAGCTGCTGGCTGATCTTGGGGACACACTGAGATTGTCGCCCGTACGCTCTGACATCTTAAAAGAGCTTAATGATGGAAAGCCTATGGAAATGGCCGCATCGAGCGTTGGTATCAAATATTTTTCTGGTTCAAACCTGGGAACACCGGGTTTGGCTGCGCTAGACTCGAAAAGGATGCCAGAGGATCCAACCTCTTCTGAATCAAGTGCGGGAAGCCCAAAGAAGGTTCCCGACCCATCTCCTAAGAAAACTAGTGAAGAAGTCATGATCGTAATCGAACCATAGATAGCTAATGATCCTATTATCAAAGAGCCCAAAAAGGGAGATGATACCGAACGCCCTGAAGGGCTAGAGCAAGAGGAGATCAAGAATCCCGAAGCTCTAGAATCTTATGATCCTTTATTTTTTTGTATATAGTCTAATACTTTTTCGGATGCCTAGATGGCTTTATCCACCTTGTAGTTTTTGGGATTTATCTCTTTTGTTCTATTATCGCTCGACTTATTCAGGATATTAGTTTTAAAAAGGAAAACCTTGTATTTTGATGAAAAGTTAAGTATGCTTCTTCTGTTTTGTAATAAATCTAAATGCGTTGCTTGCAATGTCTTGATAAGGCATAACCCTTTAGGTGATTGGATTTGAATAGGGTTGTGCATAGTTGTATTTGAGATGAACAATTCGACTTACAGTTATGTTACCATAAACTTCCCTGCTCCGAAACTGATCGCAAGTTTTGCATAGTTTTGTTTGAACATTTCGGTTTACGGATATGTTACCGTAAACGTATCCGCTCCGATAATGAACATATGCTTGTATAGTTTAGGGTGGACATTTCGGTTTACGGATACATTACCATAAATATTCCGCTCCAATAATGAACAAAACATTTGTATAGCGCGCTTTTAATCCTGAGACGGATGTGATAGTTTAGATCCGAGATGGATGCTAGATTTCATTACTGTGGCCAGCAGTAATGAAGATGTGGTGAGATGCCTATTGTAGCTCGATTTATTCAAATATGTCTGTTTTGTTAAGACTTAGTGATCCTTAGAGGATGTTAAGTAGAAATTGTCTTTGAAACCTTTGCTTTGATCGTAAAATTTATTACAAAATGAGAGTATATGAGTATACGTACCCACTCCCCCCCCTTTTTGAAGGAGGGGGGCAACTGAACCCATCCGAGGACGAGCTGCCTACATACCCTTTGCAGGAATCAAGTCGCCCCGTAGTTCGTGTGAAATAACTTAGTGATAGTACTTCTTAAGATGCATTGCATTCCATTATCTTGGAACAGGAACATTGGTCACGCTGGTGAGTTTGTAAACGCCGGGTTTGATTACCTCTGTGATCCTGTAAGATCTTTCCCAGTTTGCGCCGAGTTTTCTGGCATTTGTCTCTGCTGTGTTTTGGAAGACCTTCTGCAAAACAAGTTCTCGAACGTTGGATTGTAGTATTTTGCTACCGCGTTCTGGTAGTTCTGATCCTGATCAAGGCCTGATCCCGTCTTTCGTTGACCAAGTCCAACTCGTCAAGCATCAATAGGTGGTTGAGCCCTTCTTGCTCTGGTAGTAGTCGGCGGCGAATTCCTGGGAAATGTGTCTTCGGTGGGATGACACACTCCATTCCGTAAATGAGGGCGAATGGGGTTTCCCCCGTTTTTTGTCTTGGGGTGGTGCGGTGAGACCAGAGTACTCCTTCCAGTTCTTCAGCCCAACGTCCCTTTTTCTCATCGAGGCGCTTCTTCAGACCGTTGAAGAGTGTTTTGTTGATTGATTCCGCTTGTCCGTTTCCTTGCGGATATCTTGGAGTGGACTTGCTGAGTCTAATTTTCCATTTCTTGCAGAAAGTTTCGAAATGATTTGAGGTGAACTGCGAGCTGTTATCCGTCATGATCTCGTATGGTACTCCATGCCGACATATGATGTTCTTCCAGACAAAGGCCTCCACTTGTGCATCTTTAATGCTAGCATAGGAGTCGACCTCGACCCAATTTGAGAAATAATCTGTCAAAATCAAAAGGAATCACTTTTGCTTTGAGGGATACAGCGGCCCGACCATGTCCATGGACCATCACATGAATCGATAGGATGATGAGATTGATGAGAGCACTTCCGTTGGTTGGTGAATCATTGGCGCGTGGCGTTGACATTTCTCGCATTTGGCTGAAAACACCTTGCAATCTTTGATCATTGTTGGCCAATAATAACCGTGACATTTGACTTTTATTGCTAGTGCTTTCCCTCCAGAGTGATTGCCACACGAGCCGTTGTGAACTTCCTCCATGATATTCATGGCATCCCTTCCTTCCATGAAATTTAGAAATGGTCCCGAGAACCTCCACTTAAAGACATTTTCGTCGAGTAAGACATAATGAGCCGCTTGGGCTTGAAGTTTACGAGTTTCCCATTTGTCAGTTGGTAAAGTTCCATCGAATATGTATCCTCTGATTGTGTCGAGCCATTTCTTGTCGCAGCCATATTCTGTTCCATCGTGGATCGCGCTTGCTCCTTCACCGGTTTGGGATTCACTGATAGGTTCGTTGTTGCTTTCTTCGATTGCTGACTCTTTGAGAAAATCCTCCTCCATTGGATCAGTATTTTGGGTGGGTGGTAGTTTTTAGGCCACCAGCAAGTTTCATCCCGGCAATCAGGACTTCGTACTCCGCTTCATTGTTGGACGCATGGAAACCAAGGCGGAATGACTGTTCCAGTAGTTCACCGTTTGGAGAGGTTAGTCGTATCCCTACTCCCGAACCATTTTTGGAAGATGAGCCATTAACATGGAGTTTCCAGGGCTGGCTTTGTATTTCATCGTCAATGCCTTCTTCGGGTAGTTCGATAAGGAAATCAGCCAAGACTTGGGATTTCGCGCATGTACGTCCGCGATACTCAATGTTATATTCCCTCAGTTCTATTGTCCAATTTGCTAGTCTTCCTAACTGACTTGGGCTGTGCAGAACAGACCTTATTGGGAAGATACCCAAGACGACGATCGAGTGAGACTGGAAGTACGGTCTTAGCTTTCTTGCAGACATGACTATGGATAGCACCAATTTTTGCATCTGCGAGTACCTTGTCTTGGCATCTGTAAGGGTTTTGCTGACGTAAAAGACTGGCTTCTGCTCTCCACGCTTGTCTCGAATTAACACGCCGCTTACTGCTGTGGCGGAGATTGCGATGTACAGAAAAAGGGCTCTCCTGCTACTAGTTTTGCGAGAACTGGAGGGGTAGCCAGGTAAGTTTTTAGTTTTTGAAAAGCTTCCTCGCACTTTTCGGTCCATTCGAACTTCTTGTTTCCCGCAACGTATTGTAGAAAGGCAGACATTTATCAGTGGATCGTGAGATGAATCTGTTAAGGGCAACTACTATCCCGGTAAGTCTTTGCACTTCCCTTTTTGTCTTTGGTGAAGTCATATGGATGAGCGTGTCGATTTGCTTAGGGTTTGCTTCAATGCAGCGGTGAGTCACTAGGTATCCGAGGAATTCCCCCGATGTGACCGCGAATCTGCATTTCATTGGATTTAACTTCATGTTGTGAAAGTTCAGACGTGAGAAATACTCCTCGAGGTGAGCTATGTGGTCCTCCTTTCTTCATGATTTCACCAGCATATCGTCTATGTAAACCTCCATTGTCCTTCTGAGTTGATCAGCGAACATCTTGTTAACCAGCCACTGGTACGTTGCTCCGGTATTTTTAGGCCGAATGGCATCACTTTGTAGCAGTATATTCCACGATCCGTTATGAAAGCGGTCTTTTCACGATCGTCGGGGTTCATCAGTATTTGGTTGTAACCAGAGAAGGCATCCATGAAAGATAGGAGTGCGTTCCCTGCCGTTGCTTCGACCAGGCGATCAATGTGTGGAAGAGGGAAGCTGTCTTTTGGACAAGCTTTATTCAGATCAGTGAAGTCCACACATACATGCCATTTTCTACTTTTCTTCTTGACCACCACTAGGTTAGGTAAGCAGTCCGGGTACTTCACCTCGGTTATCGAACCGATGCGCAGGAGTCTTTCAACTTCGTCGTTGGCTGCTTCGGCTCTGTCTGGTCCAAGTTTTCTCCTTTTTTATTTGATTGGTTTGAACATTAGGTCTACGTTCAGCTTGTGGCTAGTTATGCTTATATCAATACCGGGCATGTCTTCTGCTTCCCATGCAAAAGTGTTGATATTTTTCTTTAGAAACGCAACGAGCTCTTCTTTGATCTTTTCATCTAACATTTCTCCAATCTCCACGCATCGCTCTGGATGTCCATTGTCGATCCAAACTGACACCACAGGATTGCAAGTTGGCTTAGGTACTTCTTCTTCGCGATCTTCCGCAATTTTTAATTGCTATAAGAGTTTGGAAAGCTCTTTGACCGGTTCTCTGTCGGTCTTTATATTCTTGCGCTTCGAATTTGCCATCGGATTCTGGAGCTTGTGTGCTGTGGGAGTATAAATCCACGCCAATTGAATTCGTCGAGTCTTTTAGAGAGATCTGAAACTTCTGAATAAAAACCACCCAAAAAACACGAACAGAGATCCAAAGATGGTATTTTATTAAGCTGCTTAGAAAACTTTTTTGTGTGAGAGCAAAAGTACAGGGTTTTGCTAGGTAAATTGCGGATCCTCTTTTCTGAGGGTGTACAAGAGTATATATACAAGCCAGAGTCGGCCAAACATATTTCTAAGAGATAAGAAAGATTTCTTGTTTCTTCGGGTGTTTTCCTTTCTTAAGTCGGCTCGGCCTGCTGGGCTTCTTGTCTAGGTTCGGTCCACTCCCGTTTGTGGACTTGTTGTGAATTCTTTGTTGTCTTGGGCCAGGCTTGGTTTCGTTGAAACCATTTTATTTGGCTCGGGTGACACCATGGTTCACGGATCGGGTGACAGCATGGTTCACGGCTCGGGTGACACCATGGTTCACGGCTCGGGTGACACCATGGTTCACGGCTCGGGTGACACCATGGTTCACGGCTCGGTGACACCATGGTTCACGGCTCGGGTGACACCATGGTTCACGGCTCGGGTGACACCATGGTTCACGGCTCGGGTGACACCATGGTTCACGGTTCGGGTGACACCATGGTTTATGGCTCGGGTGACACCATGGTTCACGGCTCGGATGACACCATGGTTCACGGCTCGGGTGATACAATGGTTCATGGTGCCGTACTATGGGTCATGACTCCCGATCCGTCTGTCATACCATGGATCGGGGTACACGACCCAACTTCTTCACCGTGGGTCGTGACCCCCAATCCGTCTGTCGTACCATGGATCGGGGTACACGACCGAGCTTCTTCACCGTGAGTCGTGACCCTCGATCCGTTTGCTGTCCATGGATCGGGGTACACGACCCATCTTCTTCACCATGGGTCATGACCCCCGATCCGTTTGCTGTCCATGGATCGGGGTACATGACCCAACTTCTTCACCGTGGGCTGTGACCCCCGATCCAACTCCTTCATTCACGGTTCGGGGTACCCGATCCAACTCCATCATTCATGGTTCGGGGTACCCGATCCAACTCCTCACGGTTAGGGATCCCGATCCAACTCCTTCACGGTTAGGGATCCCGATCCAACTCCTTCACGGTTAGGGATCAAGCTGCTAATACTTTTTCATACTTAGCCAATTTTTCAATCGTTGATTCCCAAGAGGTGGAATCTGACCCCAACAGTCGTGACCCCCGATCCGTCAGCTGCATCATGGATCGGGGTACATGACCCAGTTTCTTCACCGTGGGTCGTGACCCCTGATCAATTTTGTCCTATGCACAGTTAGGGGGACACCCGATCCGCTTGCTGTTAACTTCAAAATGGGAGATTTTGACCCCAATATGTGCGGCGAGGAAGCAGACACGAGACTCCTTTTGGTTTTCACGAATTGTTTTTACTCCGTTTGGAGTAGGGAACTTGAGGCAGAGATGGTAGGTTGAAACAGCGGCTCGCATGGAATTCAACCATGAGGTGCCCATAATGACGTTGTAAATGTCTGGGTGATCAACTACGGAGAATTCGATGATTTTTGTCACTTCGCCAGCTTGGACGGGAAGTTTGATTGTCCCTGTAGTCATGGTGGTTTCTTGCGGAGAATCCAGTCAATGGTTTCGGAGTAGATATCACTTTGGATAGGTCGACATTCATTCTTCTAAGAGGTTTGAGGAAGATTACGTCCACCGTGCTCCCGGCGTCTACCAGTACGCGTGCTACATCGCAGTTGTTGATAATTAATTCGATCACGAGAGGGTCGTCATGTGGTCTGTCGATTTCGAGCGTCTCCCTTTTCTCGAATGATATCACGTTGTTTGGAAATTTTGATGGTTTAGACCAGTTGATGCCGACGTGCGCCCTTCGCTGGAATGCTTTGATTGATGAGACGGTGTCTGAGCAGTAGTGAGAGCCTCCCATTATCATACTTATTCTCATTCTTGATCCGGGGGGGGGGGGGGGGGGGCGCCGCCTCGTCATCCCGTCTATCACGCTTGGAATGATCTTCCTTTGCCTGGTCGGCTTTGTGTGCATTTACATCCATCTCGAAATCTTTAAGGCTGATGTTCCCTCCAAGGTCGCCGGCTGCTAATTTTTTAGCAAGTTTCAAACCTAGAATTTGGCAGTTTGCAATGGAATGCCCATAGATGTGATGGTGCTCGCAATAGGCTGCTTCATCGTAAGAACTATCGCCTTTGGTCCAAGTGCTCCATGAATTTCTTCTGCGGCCTCGGCCTCTTCTTCAACCGTATCCAGGGATGTCGATTTGATATTTATGAGCTCCTCGAAAACCACCCTCATGCTGTACATAGTCGGAATTTTGGCTATGCCTCTTCGCGTTAGAAGGGGTTGAAACTTGGGGAGAGTGGTTCACTGTCTTTGCCTTCCCATACTTTCTCGGTTAGGATCTTCATCTCTTCTTCTTTGGTGATGAAATCTGCAGCTCGATGTATTGCGACCTGTATCGTTGTGGGGGCATTAAGCGCGATTTCTTTGTGAAAATCGGAGTTGAACAAGAGTGCTCGCTTCAGGGCCAGTACGGCTGCTTTGTCGCTTAGGCCCTCCACTTTGGACATAACGGCTTTGAATCTTTCGATGAAACTTCGGAGTGATTCATTCTGCCCCTGAAGCTAGGGTCCACAGGTCGGCATCAGACGTTCCAGGATCCATGAATATGGAGTAATGTTTCAATAATGCCGCAGACAGTTGGTTGTAGTTGTCGATGGAGTTTCGCTCGAGCCTGGAGAACCACTGGAACGCGGGGCCCTTGAGATGCTCCACGAAGAGAAGGCATTGTCCGGCGTCTCTTTTTTTTTCTTTGAAGTTAGAGCATCCCATGGCTATAGCAAAAGCAGTTAGATGCTCTTTTGGGTCCATTTTTCCTTCGTAGATCGGAACTTTCATCTTTCCAGGATCTGGAATTCTTGTACTGGTAATCCGTGCTGTGAATGGGGTGTTCTGTGCTTCCTCCAGTACGTGATCTATCTCCGGCACCTTACTAGTCTCTTTGTGCATCATGGATCAGACGACTTTTATGTCGGTGGCTACTCGGTCTATATATGCTCGCATGATAGCCATCTCTTCTTTCTGAGCTCGAACTTCTGCTCTTCGCTCTTCATTGACCTGTGCTTGCTAGGCCCAGAGGATGTTATCTTCTTCCTCGGTTAGCTCTTGATCTCCTTCTGGGATGGCCTCGCATCTTTCAGTTCGGGTCCGACCAGCTGCTAGGGGTTCGGGGTCATCACGGCTCTCCGTGTTATGCTCCACTCGATTCTCTTCCTCCAGATTGATGATTGGGGCCGCCTCCTCCTCCGTCGGTGTGTCGCTTGCTCCTTGCATGTCGAAAGCTAGGTTTGCTAAGCTTTGATGGAGTGACGGCAGTCTTCCGCGGGTTCCCAGCGGGTTGAGCGGGATTGAGAAATTTAGGGCCGTTGGGTTGAGGAGTCTTCCAATTCGTCTTGCTGGGTCCATACTTGAACCCACCCCTTGGGGCTCTACTCGTCGTTGCCAAAGCTGAACAACGCGTTGTTCAGCTTGTCTTGTTCCTCCATCTTCTTGAGCAGCATCTCAAGCATAGTCTTCATCGTCGTTAGTGTTGCCGAAGACTCCCCGATGTTGTCGGGTTGGTTTGTCTGATCCTCCGCGCTGGTGTTTCTGATGTCAGCAGCGTTATCGTCTCCGTCATTGGCCATCGTCTTCGGATCGGTTTACAGGTGGCTTTCTGGTGTAAGATAATTTCAAGTGCCCCCTCCTTTTAGCGCTAAATTATGGGGGTGTAAATCCGCAATAATTGAAATTGTCGAGGATTTGTTAAGAGAGATGAAATTTCTGACCAACAACCACCGAAAAACACAAACAGAGATCCAAAGATGGTATTTTATTAAGCTGTTTAGAAAGCTGTTCGTATGAAAGCAAAAGTACGGAGTTTTGCTAGGTCAAATTTCCTCTCTTTTCTGAGAGTGTACATGAGTATATATACCAGTTTAAGTTGGCTAAGTTAATATCTAAAGAGATAAGGAAGATTTCCTAATTCCTCGGAATTTCCTTTTGGTAAAGTCTGCCACAGCCATGGGCTTTTATTCATGGGTTCATTGTCTCGGCCCACATGTTCATTTGCTCAGCTCGGCCCAACTTCCTTTCCTTAGGCTTCGGTTCAGATGGCAGTGGCAGAGCAGCTTAGGAGACACCATGGTTCACGGTCTGGGTGATACCATGGTTCACGGCCCGGGTGACACCATGGTTCACGGCCCGGGTGACACCATGGTTCACGGCTCGGGTGACACCATGGTTCACGGCTCGGGTGACACCATGGTTCACGGTTCGGGTGACACCATGGTTCACGGCTCGGGTGACACCATGGTTCACGGCTCGGGTGACACCATGGTTCATGGCTCGGGTGACACCATGGTTCATGGCTCGGGTGACACCATGGTTCACGGCTCGGATGACACCATGGTTCACGGCTCGGGTGACACCATGGGTCACTGCTCGGGTGACACCATGGTTCACGGCTCGGGTGAAACCATGGTTCACGGCTCGGGTGACACCATGGTTCACGGCTCGGGTGACACCATGGTTCACGGCTCGGGTGACACCATGGTTCACGGCTCGGGTGACACCATGGTTCACGGCTCGGGTGACACCATGGTTCACGGCTTGGGTGACACCATGGTGACACCCGATCCGTTTGCTGTACCATGGGTCGGGGTACATGACCCAGCTTCATCATCGTGGGTCGTGACACCCGATCCGTATGCTGTACCATGGATCGGGTACACGACCCAACTTCTTCACCGTGGGTTGTGACACCCGATCCGACCAGATCTCAAAGGCAAAGCGAAAGATGATGAAGGCAAATCAAGTGCCCGAGAAGCAGCTAGCAAAGCTCTTATAGCAATTACAGATCATAGAGGATCGCAAAGAAGAAAACAAATCGACATACGACCCCGTAATCTCGGTATTCATCGAGGATGCGCACCCAGAATGCTGCGTGGAGATCGGAGCTAATCTAGGCGAAACATCTAAGGAAGAATTGATCTCCTTTCTAAAAAAGAATATAAATACTTTCGCTTGGAGCGCAGAGAACATGCCAGGCATCGACATTAACATGACCTGCCATGAGCTAAACATAGATCCGACCTTCAATCCAATAAAACATAAAGTAAGGAAGTTGGGACCAGAACGAGCTAAGGCCGTGAAAGATGAGGTGGACCAACTGTTAAGGCCGTGAACGACGAAGTGGATCGACTGTTGAAGGTAGGATCAATCGTCGAAGCAAAATATCCCCATTTGGCAAGCCAATCCCGTAGTAGTGAAGAACAAGAGCGGAAAATGGCGAGTTTGTGTCGACTTCACCGACCTTAACAAGGCATGCCCGAAGGATAGCTTCCCACTTCCACACATCGATCGACTGGTGGAAGCTACATCAGGCAACTTGCTCTTCTCATTCATGGATGCTTTTTGGGGGGGGGGGGTACAACCAGATTTTCATGAATCCCCGACGACCAGGAGAAAAATGCATTCATCACCGATCGTGGGATATACTGCTACAAGGTGATGCCCTTCGGCCTCAAAAACACCGGGGTGGCTTACCAGTGATTGGTAAACAAGATGTTTGCAGATCAGCTCGGCAAAACGATGGAGGTTTACATAGATAACATGCTCGTGAAGCCACTTAAAGAAAAGGACCACATAGCCCATCTGAAGGAGTGCTTCAGACAACTAAACCTACACAACATGAAGCTCAACCCGACCAAGTGTAGGTTCGCAGTCACGTCAGGAGAATTACTCGGATACTTAGTAACTCACGGTGGTACCGAGGCAAACCCAAACAGATCACCGCCCTGATCTAGATGGCCTCACCAAAGACAAAGCGAGAAGTCCAGAGGCTTACAGGACGTGTTGCAGCTTTGAACCATTTTATTACAAGATCCACAGACAAGTGCTTGCCATTCTATGACATCCTGAAAGGAAACAAAAAATTCGAATGGACCGAGAAATGAGAAGAAGCCTTCCAACAACTGAAGAATTATCTAATGAATCCTCCAATGCTCGCGAAACCTGTGGAAGGAGAGCCCTTGCTGTTATATACAACCGTCTTGGCTAGTGCAGTAAGTAGGGTACTCATCCAAGAAGAACGAGGCAAACAGAAACCCATTTTCTATGTAAGTCAAACTCTGACCGACACAGAAACTTGATACCAGCAGATGGAGAAGTTGGCGTTGTCCGTGGTGCTGTCAGCTCAAAAACTAAGGCCATACTTTCAGTCACACTCCATACTGGTCCTAACCATTCCCCATTACGATCTTCCTGCATAGTCCCAGCCAGTCCGGAAGGTTGGCAAAGTGGGCAGTAGAGTTGAGTGAATACGACATCGAATATCAAAACAAAACCTACGCAAAATCCCAAGTGCTGGCAGACTTCTTGATCGAACTCCCATAAGAAGGCGTGGAAGAATCAAACATAGACGCTTCACGCCGATGGGTCATCCCTGAAACATGGTTCTGGAGTAGGAATACGCCTAACCTCCCCAACTGGTGAGGCCCTGGGACAATCATTTCGGTTAGTGGCAGAGTACGAAGCTTTAATCGCCAGTCTTAGGCTTGCCCACAGAATTAAAGTCGAAAGCATCAATGCACTTTGCGATTCACAGATAGTGGTAAACCAATTCAATGGCAAATATGAAGCAATAGACGAGAGGATAGAGGCGTATCTAAAAATCATCCAAGAGCTAGCTGCAAAATTCAAGGAATTCACACTTACTCGAATATCCCACGGAGAAAACACTTTGGCGGACGCACTGGAAGCAATTGCGTCCACCTCTGACCCGGGCTTAAAGAGGGTCATCTGGTGGAGTTCATCGAGCACCCAAGGATCAATATCTCCGATTTCGTCAATGTGATAACCCGAGCTCAAGCAACTAGGCAAGCACAAGATATGCCCAAAAAATCTATTATCCAAGGGGAAGACACCACAGTCGCAATAGAAGAAAATATTGCAAGCACGCCTCTGATCGAACACAATGCATCAATCATAAACGAAGATCATGCAACCGACATAGAGGTAGAAACTAACAGCGATCCTTTTCCCGAGAATGCGGTAACCAAAATAGATGAAGATCGGCAACCAATAAACGGGGAATATGGCTGCGACAAAGTGTGGATGAACGCAATACGAGGCTACATAGCTGTTTAGATTCTCATAATGGGTACCACGACCCGTGGCTAAACAGAATGGATTGGGTACCCCGACCCGTAGTGCCACACACGGGTTCGGGTACCCCGACCCGTAACAACACACAGGGGTCGGGTTCCCCGACCCGTAACAACACACGGGTCGGGTACCCCGACCCGTAACGATACATGGATTCGGGTACCCCGACCCGTAACAACACATTGGTCGGGTACCCCGACCCGTAATGATACACATGGGTCGGGTGCCAGGACCCGTAGTGATACACGTGCGTCGGGTACCTCGACCCGTAATGACACACGTGGGTGGGGTACCCGACCCATAACAACACATGCGTTGGGTACCACGACCCATAAACGACACATGGGTTGGATACCACGACCCGTAACGACACATGGATCGGGTACCACGACCCATAACGACACATGGGTCGGGTATCCCAACCCGCGATAACACACATGGGTCGGGTACCCCGACCCGTAACGACACATGGGTCGGGTACCCCGACCCGTAACGACACATGGGTCGGATACCAAGACCCGTTATGATACATGTTTCAGGTATCCCGACCCGTAACAGAACATATGGATCGAGTAACCCGAGGCAGACCCGCGATATTTAGTTGAGGGAATCCCGAACCGAACCAGAGTCAAGCTCAGTGGACCCGAGCCGAAGGTGATGGGTTCGATGAAACCAAGCCAGGCCCAAGATAAAAAGGAATTCACGACAAGCCCACAAGCAGAAATGGACCGAACCTGGACAAGAAGCCCAGCAGGCAAAAACGACTTAAGAAAGGAAACACCCAAAGAAACAGGAACTCTTCCTTATCTCTTAGGAATAGGTTTGGCCGACTCCGGCTTGTATATATACTCATGTACACCCTCTGAAAAGAGGATAAACAATTTCACATAACAAAAACTCTGTACTTTTGCTCTCATACGAAAAGCTTTCAAAAAAGCTTAATAAAATAGCCATCTTTAGATCTTCGTGTTTGTGGTTTTAATCTCAGAAGTTTTAGATCCCTCTAAAAGTCTAACCAAATTCAATTGTGTGGATTTACACTTCCACAATTTGGCGCCGTCTGTGGGGATGAAGTGATGCGGTCATCAAACCAAGCATCTATCAAGATCAAGTACCCAAGGTCAAGGGAGCTCCAATGACATGTTCCATGGCTAGGAGGCTAAGGGAAGGAGTCTATAAGATAGCAGAGATCCTTCTAAACACAAAGGAACCTAGGGCCATACTCAGAAACACTCCAGAAGTAGTAAAAATTCAAAAAGTTCCAATGCACCCGATTTAGACTCCATGGAAGACTTTGCACTTCTGAGCATCTAGAAAGCTCAGCCTCAAACCAACCAAGGTAAGATTAATTACTTGGCAGGAAATAGAGCTCAGAACATCAAGAATCTCACAGAGATCATATCGGAGCTTCAAGATATCACAAGAACAAGCCAATCGGCCGATAAAGAACCAATGGAGCAAAAAGAGGATTCTGAAGCTAACCACGGGGAAACAATTGAAGATCTCAACCATTTCGACTTTAAGGGACTTCAAGAGGAAGGATTCATCAAATTATTCAAGCTAAATGGACCAGTATCAGCCTTGAACACGTCAGCTTCAAAGCCGGCCAATTCGCACACCAACAAGGTATATTCTATATATTATGAGTTTGTGCAGGTAAGTCAGAGTATCTCAGTAGTATTTAGCATGTCAAGGCATCTCAGTTCGAGCCTCAGTAAGTGCTATAAATCTACAAGAAAAAGGCAAATGGTTTCCTTTTCTAGATTAGGAGATTTTCCTTTTTGTTTTAAAACTTTATGTTTTGTATTTTTCCTTTTTAATTTCGACTTTTATGTATTTTCGGCCCTAGGGTTAGCTGATGGACTATTATAAAGTCCTCCTGCAGCAGTTGTAAGATTTCACATTTTTTTATATTAATAAAGATCGAAGTTTTCTTCTCCAAAGCCGCCGTTGCTTTGCTATCCCTTTGCTCTGTTCTTGAACGTGTGATTTGTTCTGGGGAGAGTGTTTTGCTATATCAGAGATCTCTCCATCATCTCTGTGGTGACATCGATCCATCTCGATTCACATTGCTTGTAGAATCAAGTATTTTTGATCGATTGTTGTTTGTGGATTCATTCAACAACCCTTCACCCTCATCTCCTTCATCATTCACCATCCATTCAAGTCCAAGGCCTTGAAACCGTGTGTCATAAGATCAGGTGGAATCCGATCTTATATCATGAAGGCTCACTAGTCTTGCCTAAAGATTGAGCAGCTTCATGCATTCTGCGATTCCCAGTTAGTCGCAAATCAATTCAGAGGGCAAGTATGCAGCAAAGGATGATCGAATGGAAGCTTACCTCAAAGTCGTTAAGGAATTAGCTGCACGATTCAAAGAACTCGTACTGACACGCATTCCACGAGGAGAAAACACTTCAGCCGACGTGCTCGCAGCTCTTGCATCGACTTCTGATCCGGATCTAAAGAGAATTATCCCGGTAGAATTCATTCGGCACCCAAGCATCAATCTTTCTGATACAGTGAACGTCATAACTCGTTCCCAAACAGCTAAGCAAACAAAAGAAGTCACAAACGGGCAGGAGGAGACAACTGAGATACAGGAGGAACCGGTAAACTCGCCTTCAATCGAACCAGATATTACTCTAATGGAAGAAGATACTCTGGAAGAATCTGAAATCACCGACAAAAATAACGATCCGGTCACTGAATCAAACTCCACCAAAGAAGCAAGCCATCCCAATGATGATTCACAGGAAGCAGAATACGGCTGCGATAAAGATTGGCTCAACACAATCAGAGAGTATATATACGACAGAGTCTTACCAACTGAAAAATGGGCAGCTCGTAAGCTTCGAGCCCAGGCAGCTCGTTACGTTTTACTCGATGGAAACATCTTTAAGTGGAGATTCTCAGGACCATTGTTAAGCTGCATAGAAGGAAAGGACGCAAGGAAGATCATGGAGGAAGTTCACAACGGTTTGTGCGGCAATCATTCAGGAGGGAGAGCACTAGCAATAAAAGTCAAACGTCACAGTTATTATTGGCCAACTATGATCAAAGACTGCAAGGAGTTTTCAGCCAAATGCGAGAAATGTCAATGTCACGCACCAATGATTCACCAACCAACCGAAGTGCTCTCCTCAATTTCATCACCGTACCCATTCATGCGGTGGTCCATGGATATCGTCGGGCCGTTACACCCCTCGAAGCAGAAGCGATTCCTGTTGGTTTTGACAGATTATTTTTCAAAATGGGTCGAAACTAAATCCAATGCTAGCATTAAAGATGCACAAGTGGAGGCCTTTGTCTGGAAGAATATCATATGGCGGTAGGGAGTATCATACGAGATCGTGACGGACAATGGCTCGCATTTCATTTCTATTCGTTTTGAAGCTTTCTGCAAAAAATGGGAGATCAGACTTAGCAAGTCCACTCTAAGGTATCCACAAGGGAATGGTCAAGCAGAAGCAATCAACAAAACAATCCTTGATGGTTTGAAAAAGCGTCTCGATGAAAAGAAAGGACATTGGGCAGATGAATTAGAGGGAGTGTTCTGGTCTCACCGTATAACTCCAAGACAAGCAACTGGTGAAACCCCATTCTCTCTTATCTACGGGGTGGAGTGCGTCATTTCGCCCGAAATACATTTTCCTGGAGTTCGCCGCAGACTTCTTCCGGAACAAAAAGGACTCAATCACCTATTGCTGCTTGACGAGATGGATTTAATCAACGAAAGACAGGATCATGCCTTAATCAGGATCCAGAACTATCAGAACACAGCAGCAAAATACTACAACTCCAACGTTCGAAGACGAAGATTTTACGAAGGAGACTTAGTTTTGCGGAAAGTTTTCCAAAACACAGCGGAAAAAAATACCGGAAAACTGGGAAGGACCTTACAGAATCACAGAGGTAGTCAAACCCAGTGTTTACAAACTCGCCAGCATGACCAATGTTCCAATACCAAGATCATGGAATGCAATGCATCTCAAGAAATACTATCACTAAGCTATTTTACACGAACTACGGGGCGAGTTGATCCCTACAAAGGGTACGTAGGAAGCCCGTTTTCGGATGGATTCAGTTGCCCCCTCCTTAAAAAGGGGGGAGGAGTGGGTCCGTATACTTGTATACTCCCATCTTTATCAACAAAGAAAGAGCTTCTTCTAAAGTGCAGAAAGATGGAGTTTGTTCTCATCTTTCAAGTGTGGTGCAAGGCTGATATCAAATCCACATACTAGCATGGTGCAATGAGGATAAGAAACTCATCTTTGCAGACTGCACTATGCTCATTCCTACTGAAAATCAATTGAGCAACAAGACGATGCATGTATCGAATCGCCAGTTGAGTGATCTTAGACTCCTTGCAAGCACCCGGTCAAATTCTCTCATTAGCAAACCTCAACAAAACGTCATATTGAACCTCACTAGTGTCACCATGCTTGAGAGCCCACGTATTAGCTCCTCATAAGTGTGGTGAGAGAGCTCAACAAAATGTCCTTAACCCCAAAGATACCATTCAATGTTCCTTCTTAGACCAAGCAAATCAATGGTCTCATAATCAATACGTAATGTGGGGATTATCTTGAACTGTTACAACGTCTCTTTGTAGTCGAACTCGGCATCCATTGCTGGCCCAACATGCTTCATAACAATACTTGGTGTTTCGGTCACAACTAGGGTTGGTTTTGGCCTCGGTTTTCTCAGGTTTCTCTTAGACGTAGGGGCTGTCCGAGTTGGGATTGTTTGTGTAACTTCCACAAATCTCATGGGCTCTTCAACTATCTCATCTTCTTCATCATGTAGATGATAACAAATCTCATGGGCTCTTAGTTTTGGGTGTTCTTGTGCTCAAGAACACTTGGAAGAGACAAAGAGATGAAGTTGTGTCTTTTAAACACAAAAAGATATTGATTTTGCCTTAAAAATCGAATTTTTTTATGTGTTTTAGGTTTAAATCCGGTTTAATTCTGGTTTAGGGTTAGTTTGGTTCGACATTGGTTAAAAAATCTTACATTTTTTTTGGATGGATCCAATAACGGTCAAAACTTTTGACCAATACCCGTGACCGATATTGGTTTGGGTCATGCACTCGATCAGTGGGTCATAGCTCTCGATCCATGGGACGTGATGGAGGGTCGATCGTTGGTCGTAGTCGTCGATCCGTGGGTCATTGTTGGGGTCGGTTTTCACCCCATCAAGATCAACTGCTAAAAATACTAAATGTAGATGTTAGGCCTAGCCAAATGGGAAGAAAGCATAGCCAAACAAGCCATAACGGTGAAGACGACGATGAGCTGAGACGGCGGAGATATGGCAAAGCTAAAACAAAACAAACTACTCCGAGGAGCACCTATGAGCCCAAAGGCCGAGGTGACGAACCAAACTCCTCCGGCTCGGCATCAGGGAGGCGTCTGCGAGCCAAACATCTTGGCAACGAGCCAAACATCTTGGCGACGAGCCAAAAAAAACGGTGACGAGGCAACATGTTGGCGAACCAACAAACGGTGACGAGGCAACATGTTAGCGAACCAACAAATGGTGACGAGCCAACATGTTGGCGAACCAACAAACGGTGACGAGCCAACATGTTGGCGAACCAACAAACGGTGACGAGCCAACATGTTGGCGAACCAACAAACGGTGACGAGCCAACATGTTGGCGAACCAACAAATGGTGACGAGCCAACATGTTGGCGAACCAACAAACGGGACGAGCGAACATGTTGGCGAACCAACAAACGGCTACGAGCCAATATGTTGGCGAACCAACAAACGGTGAAGAGCCAATATGTTGGCGAACCAACAAACGGTGACGAGCCAACATGTTGGCGAACCAACAAACGATGACGAGCCAACATGTTGGCGAACCAACAAACGGTGACGAGCCAACATGTTGGTGAACCAACAAACGGTGACGAGCCAACATGTTGGCGAACCAACAAACGGGATGAGCCAACATGTTGGCGAACCAACAAACGGCGATGAGCCATCATGTTGGCGAACCAACAAATGGTGAAGAGCCAACATGTTGGTGAACCAACAAACGAGACGAGCCAACATGTTGGCGAACTAACAAACGGCGACGAGCCAACATGTTGGCGAACTAACAAACGGTGACGAGCCAACATGTTGGCGAACCAACAAACGGTGATGAGCCAACATGTGGACGAACCAACAAACGGCGACGAACCAACATGATTGATGGCGCGCCAACATAACGGTGATGAGCCAACAGTGTGGCGACGAACCATCATGGTGGCGACGAGCCAACATTTTGGCGACGAGCCAAAACATCGGCGACAATTTAAACAAGCAACGATCTAGAAAAGTAGCAAGCCCAACATCTAGTTGGGTCAAGGCAACGACCCATAAGAGTTTGGTGGGCCGAGATAGCAAGTCAAAGTAGAAAGCCCACACCCGAGCTGACTTAGGCCAACCAGAGAAGAAAGGAAAACCCGAAGAATAAGGAAGTTTTCTTTTATCACTTAGGAAAAGGCCTAGCCGACTTATTCTTGTATAAATAGACATGTACCCCTTTGAAAAAGGGATCGAAAATCTTACATAGAAAAACACTTGTTACTTTCTCAGGAAACAATTTTCTAAACAGCTGGAATAAAATCACCATCTTTGGATCTCTGTTCTTGGTTTCTTTTCACAGAAGTTTTTCGAATCCCTTATTTTTCCTAACCAAGTTTAGTTGTGCGAGTTTCGACTCCCACAATTTGGTGCTGTTTGAGGGGAGTTTTAACTTTCTTACACCTAAGAACCACCGAATACGAGATCTGAAACGATGACCACCGACCGAGAGTGGAGCGTTGAATATCCGAGCAGCACTGGCGCCGACCTTCCTAGGGTAAGAACCAATCCACCGCCGGCGAACACGGAAGGCGATTCAGAAATGCTGACAGAGTTGAAGAACATGATGACCACGTTGCTGAAGAAGGCGGAGGAACAAGACAAGCTGAATAGCTCGCTAACGGATAGAATTGAGACACTGGCGATAGAGAGCCGCGTCCGATACCCCCGAATCGGAAGCATGGATTCGACGATGAATCCACCTGTTAGCGGTATCACTAGGCGACTCGGCTTAAACCCAACAGCCCTTGACTTTTCAACACCGCGCGATGCATCGAGGACTTTGGGAGGACTGCTACCGCCACGCCCAACCGACGAAAAAATGCCTATGGTGACCAGATCAAATATCACCGAGCCACCTAGACTGTTCCGAGGAGAAAGAGGAGCCAGCGATAGATATGACCTACGTACCAACGGTGGGTCGGCTGCATCAATCGTTCTGGACGAGGAGAGGTGCGAAGAAGGAGACAACGAAACGTAGAATCTCGCCGACGAGGGACTCACACCAACAATGACAGGAGCCCGAACCAGCGAAGGCAAAGTCTACCCAAACCGAGCCAGGAACTTGGCAGAGGAGGAAGAAAATCTCCTATGGCTCCAACAGGCGCAATACGCTGACCAGCCAAGAATGACGAGCCAAGCCCAGAGAGAAGAACTAGATGAAATCCGAGCCTCCTTGGATCGTGCTAATGCTGAGATGAGAGCCGTCCGATCCCAGGTGCACAAGGCAACCAGTAAAGTTCCAGAGATTGACCGCGTACTAGAAGAAGCACATAATATGCTGTTTACAGCTGCAATTACCAAGAAAAGGATCTCCAACCCAGAAAGATCAAAGTTCCAGTTTATGAAAGGACTACCAACCCGAAGGAGCACATAATGGCATTCATCATAGCAATGGGCCGAGGCAATTTTAGGGAAAAGGAGAGAGATGCCGGTTTTTGCCTTCTGTTTGTGGAGCATCTAAAGGGCACAGCCCTCCAATGGTTTTCCAGACATGAGCGGAATTCCATTGACGATTTCCAGCAGCTGTCTGCCGCTTTTCTGAAGCATTACTCCATGTTTATGGATCGAGGAGCCTCTGATGCCTATCTCTGGAACTCAGGGGCCTATGGAGTCACTACGAAGTTTCATGCGAAGACTCAAAGCGGTGATGTCAAAGGTCGAAGGTGTAAGCGACAAGACCGCCTTGCTCGCATTAAAAAAGTCACTGTGATACGAATCGGAGTTCCGAAAATAAATCGCTTTGAATGCACCATTATCAATCCAAGACGCGCTGCACCGAGCCTCAGATTTCATAGTCAATGAAGAAGAAGTGAAAGTATTGTCTCAGAAATACGGTGTGGTCAAAGCGACGAGCCGTTCCTTCCAGATTCCAAATACACCGCCTCAAAGGAAGAGTAATCAAGGAATCGGATACGTACACCATGAGAAACCCAATTTCGGAGGAGCCCATAACTATCAAGTGGGAACAGGCCGAGGCAAAGCTCCGTGGAATACGTGGACATGAAATCCAAATTCTTACGACGAAAAGGCCTACTGCGAGTATCATCACATGCATAGACACTCAACCGTAAACTGTCGAACCCTAGGAATAAAGCTTCTGGCAAAACTAGTAGCCGGAGAGCTCAGCAACGCTATCAGCCTGAAGGATTTTGAGCGAGAAGATGAGAAAGACGAGCCTAACCAGGCAAACCAAAATGGTGATCCCCCCAAGCAAGGAAGGCGAGATGACGAGGTGACACAGTCAGGCTCTCGGAGAAGAATAAACATGATAATGGGAGGATCACAATACTGTTCAGACACGATGTCTTCAATAAAAGCATTCCATCGATGAGCTGATGCCAGTGTCAATTGGTCAGCACCGTCCAAACTTCCCAATGACGTAATCTCGTTCGAAGAAAGGGAAACCACCGGCATTGATCGACCACATAACGACCCCCTCGTGATAGAATTGATCATGGAAAATTGCGACGTCGCCCGAGTTCTAATAGACACGGGAAGCTCCGTAGACGTGATCTTCCGGAAAACTCTCAGAAGGATGAACATAGACCTATCCAAAATCGCGGCCGCGCCAAAGCCTTTAACCGAATTCTCGGGAGAAACAACCATGACCCTTGGAACAATAAAGCTTCTCATCCGAGCTGAAGAAGTAACCAAGATAGTGGAGTTTTCGGTTGCTGATCATCCTGCGATCTACAATGTGATTATGGGCACCCCCTGGATAAACTCCATGCGAGCCGTACCATCGACCTACCACCTCTGCATCAAATTTCCGACCCTCGGAGGTGTCAAAACAATTTGGGGAAACCAAAAAGAATCTCGCATTTGTTTTCTAGCTGAGCACAAACTCAGGAACCCCATCACAGACACCACTACCAAGCGAAAGAAGATGAAGACTGACTGAGAACCCGAGAAGGAGTTGGTAAAACTCTTATAGCAATTACAGATCGCAGAGGGTCGCGAGAGGAAGATCAAACCCACTTGGGACCCCATTGTTTCAGTGAATATTGACGGCAATCACCCAGAGCGCTGCGTTGAGATAGGGGCCGAGCTGACCAACCCAATAAGGGGAGAGCTGATTTCTTTCCTCAAGAAGAATGTAAACACTTCCGCATGGGAAGCAGAAGACATGCCCGATATCAGCATCGATGTGACATGCAATGAGCGAAACATGGACCCGACCTTCAAACAAGTAAAACAGAAAAGACGAAAACTTGGACCAGAAAGAGCAAAAGCGGTGAATGACGAGGTGGAAAGATTACTACGCGTCGGATCAATAGTCGAAGCGAAGTACCCGGACTGGCTGGCTAACCCTGTAGTGGTAAAGAAGAAGAATGGAAAGTGACGCATATGCGTGGATTTCACCGACCTAAACAAGGCCTACCCAAAGGAAAGCTTCCCACTTCCACACATCGATCGATTGGTAGAAGCAACAGCGGGGAACAAAATCCTTTCATTTATGGATGCTTTCTCCGATACAACCAGATCCTGATGAACCCAGATGATCAAGAGAAGACATCGTTCATCACAGACCATAGAATATACTGCTACAAAGTGATGCCCTTCGGTCTCAAAAATGCCGGGGCAACTTACCAGTGATTGGTGAACAGAATGTTCACCGACCAACTCGGGAAGACAATGGAAGTTTATATAGACGATATGCTGGTAAAATCTCTAGAAAAAAGGATCATATAGCTTATCTGGAAGAGTGTTTCGAGCAACTAAAGATGCATAACATGAAGCTCAACCCAACCAAGTGCAGATTTGCGGTGACATCCGGAGAGTTCCTCGGGTACCTAGTCATTCATCGTGGAATTAAAGCCAACTCGAAGCAGATTAACGCGCTGATATAAATGGCATCGCCAAAAACAAAGCATGAATCCAGAGATTGACAGGACGGGTCGCCGCGCTGAATTGGTTTATCTCTCGATCAACCGATAAGTGTTTTCCTTTCTACGATACACTGCGTGGCAACAAGAAGTTCGAATGGACTGAAAAGTGTGAATAGGCGTTTCAACAGCTGAAAGAATACCTAGCCAGTCCTCCAGTACTTACGAAACCAGTGGAAGGCGAACCATTATTCCTTTATACGGCCATTTCCGAGATAGCAATAAATGGAGTACTCATCTGAGAGGAGCACATCGAGCAGAAACCTATTTTCTAGGTCAGCCAAACTCTCATCGATGCTGCAACCCGATATCCGCAAATGGAGAAGCTGGCATTGTTTGTAATAATGTCCGGCCGAAAGCTGAGACCATATTTCAGTCACATTCGATTGTGGTTTTGACTACTTCCCCTCTACGATCCATCCTGCATAGCCCTAGCCAGTCTGGAAGGTTGGTGAAGTGGGCAATATAACTGAGCGAGTATGACATCGAGTATCGGAGCCGAACGTGCGCGAAATCTCATGTCCTTGCAGATTTCCTGATAAAACTTCCAGAAGGAGAAATCGAAGAACCAGCTGCAAGCCCAGTATGGAAACTCCACGCAGATGGATCATCATAAAAACAAGGATCTGGGGTAGGAATACGTTTAACCTCACTAATAGGCAAAATCCTCGAACAATCGTTCCGCTTGGGTTTTCACGCATCCAATAACGAAGCAGAATATGAAGACTTAATCGCAGGAATGCGACTCGCTCGCGGACTCAAGGTTTCGCATATCCAGGGTTACTGCGATTCACAGCTAGTGGTCAACCAAGTCAGCGACGAGTACACAGCCAGAGACGACAGAATGGAAGCTTACCTAAAGATCGTCAAGGAACTAGCTGCGCAGTTTGAAGAATTCACGTTGACACGGATACCGCATGGGGAAAATACTTCGGCAGACGCACTAGCAGCACTCGCATTCACATCTGATCTAGACCTGAAAAGGATAATCCCAGTGGAATTCATTAAACGCCCAAGCATCAACCTCTCTGACAACGTGAATGCTATCACTCGCTCCCAAACAGCCAGCCAGGCCGAAGATACATCCGGGACAAACCTTGCGGAAGAAGGCGGCGCCAACACCACTACTATGGAGGAAGACCAAAACAAGTTACCTTCGGCGGAAGACGAAACAATCGAGATAGAGGAAGAGCCCAAAACAGAACCTCCAGACGAAGATAAAGCAGTCGAGATGTTGGAAGATCCACAACCAATGAAAATAGATTACGGATGCCACATAGAATGGATGGGATTGATCCGCGTATACAGCATGGACGGTGAGGTACCATCAGATAAATGGGCTTCTCGAAAACTCAGAGCTCTAGCTGCTCGATACGTCCTACTTGACGGAAACGTCTTCAAGTAGAGATTCTCTGGACCACTGATGGCCTGTGTCGAAGGCGTCGAAGCTAAAAAAAATCATGGAAGAAGTCCACAACGGATCATGCGGCAACCACTCCGGCGGGAGAGCTTTGGCAATCAAGATCAAGCGTCACGATTACTATTGGCCAACTATGGTGAAGGACTGCGAGAAGTTCTCTCTGCTAGGTGCAAAAAATGCAAGCGGCATGCCCCGATGATTCACCAACCAACCGAGTTGCTGTCGTCAATCTCGGCTCCCTATCCTTTCATGCGTTGGTCGATGGATATTGTCGGACCTCTACATAAATCTAAGCAAAAGAGATTTCTGTTGGTGTTGACGGATTACTTCTCCAAATGGGTTGAAGCAGATTCTTACGCCAACATAAAGGACCCCCAAGTCGAGCATTTCGTTTGAAAAAATATTTTATGCCGACATGGAGTTCCATACGAAATCATCACCGATAACGGCTCCCAGTTTATCTCTAAAAGGTTCGAAGCTTTCTGCGAGAAATGGAAGATACGGCTCAGCAAGTCTATGCCATGCTACCCACAAGGGAACGGACAAGCTGAAGCAGCAAACAAGACTATACTTGACGGCCTGAAGAAACGCCTTGATGCAAAAAAGGGACGCTGGGCGGATGAACTTGAAGGAGTATTATGGTCACAGAGGACGACTCCAAGACGAGCCACCGGAGAAATACCTTTCACCCTTGTCTACGGTGCAGAATGCATCATTCCACTCGAAGTGGAATTTCCTGGAGTCCGCCGCAGACTTCTTTCGGGGTAGGAGGGACTGAATCATCTCATGTTACTCGACGAATTGGACTTGATAAACGAACGAGAAGACTAAGCGTTGATCCGGATTCAAAACTACCAGCAGGCAACGGCTAAATATTATAATTCCAATGTCAGAAATCGTAAGTTCAAAGAAGGCGATTTGGTTCTCCGAAAAGTTTTTCAGAACACTGCCGAAACCAACGCTGGCAAACTAGGAGCAAATTGGGAAGGGCCTTACAAAATCACCAAGACCGTCCGACCAGGAGTGTACGAGCTCGCTAACATGTCTAATGTTCCGATACCAAGGGCTTGGAACGCAATGCACCTAAAGAAGTAGTATCACTAAGACACTTCACATGAACTACATGACGGCTTGATCCCTGCAAATGGTACGTAAGCAGATCGTCTTCGAATGGGTTCAGCTGTCCTCCTCCCTTTTAAAGGGGAGGGGGGGGGAGTGTGTACTTATACATGCATACTCCCATGTACATGCATACTCCCATGTCTCGAAAACACGATCTTTCGCATTACAATTTTCAAAAACAACGATTCCAAACTCGTATCATTTGGTCTACGCAAGTCACAACTTGATATTCTTTCTGGATATTCTATCACCTCGTCTGTTGCTGGCCACAACAGATGAACTACTGCATCCTTTATGGATTCTAAAAACACTATTTTTATACGGAATAGGGTTCTCCAACACCCTCTTATGGGTATAGTAGCGCGCTATATAAATTCTGTCTGGGTATATCCTGATCTAATATCCGAAAGGTATTTCTGAACGATATTCTTACAAGTTTACCTTCGAGAGGGACCCGTAAGTCGAAAACTCGCAAGTCTTACAACTCGAAGTAAACACCTCTTGGTACACTGGTCATAAACATCTCTGAAGCATAATACTAAACTCACCAGTTAGTATGAGATTTTAAACATGTTTCATTGTAAAAAAATGGGAATATAAGTCGGAGCATCGCAAACCCTAAAACTGACAACAAAGCACTCAAAATAAAGACAACCATATGTTTCCTAACACGATGGTTCGCAACATATCACATCAAAATGCAAACAAAACATACGCAAAAATTAAGCAAAAATCCAACAGAGATGAAAGGTGTCACGCCAACAGACGACAACTATTACAAAACTTAGCAGTAATACACAAAAACCAAGTGGATAAAACCATCCAGACACTTATGTTCGAATACCAGAAAAAAGTTTTGAATCAAAGAAACATAAAGAGAAATGTCATTTGGGAGGGTCCAGCTCGGCAGTCGTTTCCTTGGCAAGATTGGCAACTCTGGGTGTGCCGACATTCGAGCCTGCAAAGTCTGAGATCCCGACTGTTGTCGCCGCATTCTCCGTTGGTTCGGTCCCAAGGAGAGTGTCTACAGAGTCAGAGAAAACTGGAGAAAGCATCAGATTTTTTTTTAGCTCAGCCTTAATTCTCTCAAAATCATCATTCGCATCAGCCAAGTCAATTCTCCATCCCGCCAACTTTGTCACCTCGGAGTCCAGAGCAGGCGCATTGTCTTTCTGAAGGATTTTGAGCAGTGTAGGTTGCTGTCAACCTGGGCTAGACCGAGCTCCTTCTCTTTCGCCGCCTTCAGCTCGTCGATGCTCTTTTCAATCTTAGTATGCCGTCCTTGAAACTTTTCGGCCATCTCTCGCCTCGCTACCTTTTGAGCTTTTTCACATTTGACTCGTGCAGGGAATGGGCGGCAGTAAGCTGCCTTTTCAAAGACTCCATTTCAGCAGCCTTTTTCTGGTTAGAGCGGTCCAACCTCATAGCTAGATCGCCTGCCTGTTCCACTCATCCTTGAGAAATGCTTTGTCCTTCTCAAGAGCTTTAATCCGAGCTGAAGAAGTCCCCAGCTCGTCAGCATGTTTACTCTCCAGTTTGGCGACCTGGGTCTTGAAGAAGGATGCATCTTTTCGGGCATCTTTGATCCGACGCCTCTCCTTTCGCACATCTTGTTCGAAGGCAACAACAATTTTGTTGATGGACGCGACGAACTGATCAAAGGAAGAAATAGTTAGTACTTAGTCTTTTTACTCAACGAAGTATGTAATCTCCGAACATACCTTGTGCCTCGGAGCGACATATCAGCGTATAGGTCGCTGTGAGATAGCACATCAAGTGGTGGCAGTCTATCTCCCGAGCAACGAACCTGTAAAAAGAGAGTCGCTGAGGCTGCCTCGTCATTACAGATCGGCTCGGATCCTTCGTGCGTAAATGACGCTAGCGTTGGCTCGGCAGAAGTTGGGTCAGTAGGCTTTTGGCATTTCCTTTTTTCTTGTTTTTCCTTGCCTTTTTCCTTGTCAGGTTTGGCGGTTGAACATTTACCAGAAGTTGGCTTCCTGCCCTCGTTGTGTTGAGATATTACCGAGATAGAAGGCCTGGCAACTGGAACAAGAGCTGAAGCCACTTCCCTAGCTTCGGCATCAATAATTGGAGGCTCAGGAAGAGTTTGGTGTTCTATCCCGGCGTCGATATCACCCATTTTGGGGTTTGGCTGGACGGTTTGTTCGACCCCATTAGTGGCTCGGCTGGCAGTTTCCTTTTCTTTTTTCTCCTTCAAAGCTTACTTGTTGCAGATCATCAGTCTCTTTTCCATGGCTTTTTTTGAAGATTCTGAGATAGAGATTCAGACTCCGAGCTGTCGGATACTTCAACACCGGCAAAGATGGCTCGGGCCTTTTCAACTCTCTTCAAGGAAAAATGATTTTCTCAATGGCACTTTCCTGCAGCAAGCGTGTTCTAAAGCGTAAGCGTATCTTCTGGAAAATGTGGGAGAATCTGCCGCACTGCAAAAATAAAGGAAAAAAAGTGGCCAGCTCGCTCCAAAAAAAAAACCTGACAGATCTCCTAAAAGTCTACGGCTCGCCCACCAATAGTTCCCCATTCCGTTTTGACATGGCGGACACATCTGGCTTCCACTGTGGCGTCATTAACAGGAACAAAGAAAAAGTAGCTCCCCCAGTCGCTATCTTTGCTTCGCAAACCTTCAATAATCTTCCTCTGCTTCTTATTAGAGATATAGTAGGCATTGGAGTTTTTAATCTTCCGAAATTCGAGGAACTGCCGAACTAGAATACCAACCAAGTGACGCATCCCTCGAGGTGTAATTTGGCTCGGCGCTAATCCATGCTTGGACAGAAAACAGATGATCAGTCCAGGAATAGGAAACCAAAGCAGACTTTGGTAAAAGAAACTCTCATAGAGAGTAAAATGTCCATTCGGTGGAGATTCGGCTGGATCTATTGAGGCAGAAACAATCAAATCAACATCTTCCAAAATGTTGAATTGATGCCTCAAAGCTTCCAAGGATGCAACTGTGCACAAAGATGAACCAGGTGGGTTGGTTCGTCTCTTAGAAGCTTTTCTCCTAGGTTTTCGCCTCGTCGATGTGCTGGCTTGGTGGCTCGCAAATAGTCTCTCCAACCGCACATTTTCAGCCTCGTCAAGAGTATATTCTATTGGCTCGGCTTTGATTTCTTCAAGAGCCTTCTGTATCAAACTCGCCTCGGTATCTGCCTCGGCATCAAAGGCGTCATCAACCAAAGATGGGAGATCAGTCTGCAGCCGATCCAGCGGAGAACTAGGCTCGACTGGTTCGGTAATCTAAGGAGATAGCACCATCTTACGACCAAGCAGTGAAGCAAAGTTTGCCGACCCAATAGAATCTTCTAGCTCGGCGGTATGCGACATTAGAGATTTTGGCTCGGGAATTCACTAGATACTTAGCAAAAATGGAGGAATTTTGGCTCGGATACACAGAAGATGAGGGCAACACTGTGATCCAGATGATGATCGATCGGGAAACTTGAACACTCACCGCAGATATATGAAGATCGATCAGAAAATGCAAGAACTCGCCGGATGAATTTGAAGATGGATCGGATAATTTAAAGAGCCGCCGAGCCATGTTTAAAGATAGGTCGGAAAACTCAAAGATTCGGCTGCGAAAAAGGAGAAATCAATAAAAACCTAGCCAAAGTTTAAATACAAAAAGAGAGTAAAGAAGAGAGAGAAGAGAGCTACCTATTTTTTCGGAAATGTGGAGAAGTTATGAGGAGCGAGGGCAAGATTCAGGATATAAAGACGCTTAAAAGCACAGCACATGACACCACGCGACCTCGGGAACACGTAAAAATGTTTGCAGTTCCCAATAAAATTATGGTTATGATAAGAAGAATTCTCCGTCATCGAGCCAATATTATCGCGGAGCCAAAAACAAATCAAACTCAGCAAGATGGCTCGGTAGCATATTGCAACGATTTGGCAGAATAAAGATGGCTCGACAGTCAGATAAACCAGACAGCATGGAAACGTCCGCTGCCAAGATAATTCTACAATCATGCCGAACCAAAGATAGCTCGGCAGTCAGACAACCGAGACAGCAGGACAACATCCACTGCCAAGACAATTCAATAAGTAATGCAGAAACAAAAATGGCTCGGCAGAACGGCAGCCTGAACTACTCATTGATATGATGAGCTGAAACTACTCAACCATATCCTCACTGTAATGCCTTGGCAGATAGAGATTTATCAACCTCTCAGCAACATCACAAGCCAAAACAGTTCGGTAACACAAGTGACAAGGCAGCTCGGCAGCATGTAAAATGGAGATTGCTCGGCCACATGACTGCAAAAGATGGCTTCGGTAACACTATCAGTTTGGCTCGGCAGATATCAATGTCGAAAGCTTAACCGTAAAGTTGGCTCGGCAACCCAAAGAACGTTGATCTCAATCTCGACTCTTCACATCGTCACTATTATCAATAATACTACGTACCGAGCTGGGGGTCTAACTGTTGGAATCGGTTTTCACCCCATCAAGATCAACTGCTAAAAATAGTAAGTGTAGTTGTTAGGCCTAGCCAAATGGGAAGAAAGCCTAGCCAAACAAGCCATAACGGTGAAGACGACGACGAGCTGAGACGGCGAAGATATGGCAAAGCTAAAACGAACCAAATTCCTCCAGCTCGGCATCAGGGAGGAGCACTTATGAGCCCAAAGGCCGAGGTGACAAACCAAACTCCTCCGGCTCGGCAACAGGGAGGCGTATGGGAGCCAAACATCTTGGGAACGAGCCAAAAATCTTGGCGACAAGCCAAAACAAATGGTGATGAGCCAACATGTTGGCAAACTAACAAACGGTGATGAGCCAATATGTTGGCGAACCAACAAACGGTGATGAGCCAACATGTTGGCGAACCAACAAACGACGACGAGCCAACATGTTGGCGAACCAACAAATGGCGACGAGCCAACATGATTGGTGGCACGCCAAGATAACGGTGATGAGCCAACAGGGTGGCGATGAACCATCATTGTGGCGAAGAGCCAACATTTTAGCAACGAGCCAAAATACCGGCGACAATTTAAAGAAGCAACGATCTAGCAAAGCAGCAAGCCCAACATCTAGTTGGGCCAAGGCAACGACCCACAAGAGTTTGGTTGGCCGAGATAGCAAGTCAAAGTAGGAAGCCCACACCCGAGCTGACTTAAGCCAACCAGAGAAGAAAGGAAATCCCGAAGAATAAGGAAGTTTTTCTTTATCACTTAGGAAAAGGCCTAGCCGACTTATTCTTGTATAATAGATATGTACCCCTTTGAAAAAGGGATCGGCAATCTTACCTAGAAAAACACTTGTTACTTTCTCAGAAAACAGTTTTCTAAACAGCTTGAACAAAATCACCATCTTTGGATCTGTTCTTGGTTTCTTTTCACAGAAGTTTTTCGAATCCCTTATTTTTCCTAACCAAGTTTAGTTGTGCGAGTTTCGACTTCCACAGTCATTATGCTGGGTCACGTGTGGGTCGTGTGTGGGTTGATACTGGTCATGATCCATGACCAATACGGTGACCAGTATAAGGTCGTGGACTTGGTCGAGTATGCATGACCGCAGGTTGATTTAGGTCGAGTGTCGGTCACGATTTATCAACCGGTACTGTAATAACCCTGTTAAGAGCTAGAAACAAGACCAGAAATTAAGATGTTCGAATCAAGTTAAATCAAGTTGGGAATCAAGGCAATGAGAGTTAGAAAGGCTTAAGAAGATTTAGAAATGAGTTTAGGTCGAGGAAAAATTCAATTGGCTCGAGGAAATTTCTGTTTGGTCGAGTTCTATGACCCGTGGGTCGGAGAGGTATAACCCAGTGGTCGAGTTTTGTGACTCGTGGTTCTAAGCAATACAACCCAGCGGTCGAAGTTGAGCAGATCGTTGGTCGAAGTGGTTTCTTTCGTTGGATCGAGAGAGTGTCGTTCTGCGATTGATCCATGGCCGAAAAGGGACACTTGTCCCCGTGTCATCTAATCTGCAACAAATGGCGAGTCACAGCAACACTTGGCGTGTTCTAGCAACAAGTGTTGTTGGGTAAGTGGTCGGCAAACCACCCCAAAAACCTATAATTTGGCCTGCCCAATTCGGTTATATATATGACCCATCTCCCTTAGAAAAGTAGATCCAAAGTATGTACCATACTGCTGCCAAAATCAGTCCAGACCGAGCCTTAGATCGAGTTTTCTTACTGAATTGCTTCCCAAATCCACCTAGATCCACACCGTAAGTCGAGTTTCCACTCCGATTAATGCGTAATTGTGACCCAGGATAGATTTCCAGTCGGTGATTAAGACAACAATGAGTAGGTTCAGATTGTGATGGAGCTTCGATCTAGGAACCTCTGAGTAAAATTGGTGAGTTTGGATGTTTGTTGCATGAGGTTATGCGCTTAGCATATAATCGTACTGATTGCTTGTTGCATGATATTTTGCTTGAGGTTTTCAGATTATTTATTAAATTTGGCTATGTACTTGATGTGCATGTTTTAATACTTATGCATATTGTTGTGAGGTGCTGATGCATGCGGTCTATTAGAGTTGAAAGACCCATTTGTAATGAGATGCTTGTGTTGAGATGTGGTTTTGGCGTGAGTGTTTAATACCCCCACGATAATGTCCATCTTGTGTGGGCGTATTCGGTGTTTCCAAGATCCTTTACATGAAGGTAAGAAGACATGTTGGTTGATCACCTATGACCAAGTGCTGCATGACGGTGTGGCCCGAGATAGCCATGTTGAGATGGAACTCGGAAAGTGATGTTCTATGCTTATGTGTCTTTGTGATTGTGACATAGGTGTTCACCCGAACTAGAAGGAAGTATCCGATACGTAAGGGCCCTAGGATGTGTTAGTTGTGTTGTGGTGTTGCATTCATGTTAGTGTTTCATTAGTGGTATAGCTTCCGCATGTGCATACTTTGATTGATTACTTAATTTGCATATTTGCTTTATGATTGTTATATTAGGGATTGGATTAGGAATTATTGCATGTTTAGTGGACCAAGCTCACTGAGTAATGCTAGATTACCCACCCCTATCTTTCTTGCAGGCATCCAGTAGAGGGAAGCCTTAGGGAGAGTTCAGAATGTTAGGACCATCAAAGTAGTTTAGATGTCTTTTTGTAAAATATTATTTGGTGTATATATTATGTACTACTCCTTTGGCGTTAGGCCTCGTCCGGACATATATGTTTTGTAATGTTTTCTCGGGTAATGTTAATGTAAGAACTATTTTCTTAAAAGTGGCAAGTGTTCGATTATATTAGTCTCCAGACTAACAAACTAAATATCATAGTATGGGTTGAAAACCCTAAGGCTATGGTCAAGAAGAATGATACCGTGGATGGATTGACTTAGGTTCTAGATTTGTTCTCGAACTTGGGTTGGACCATTTACGGATATCATATTGGGGTATCTCCGGGCCGTTTGGGTATAGATTGGTTCGAGGGTGTTACAAAGGTGGTATCAGAGCATGGTTTTGATCATGTTCACGGGACTCGCATTTTCAAATATTTTATCAAGTCAAAATGGGTTGCAAAAAGACACTCAGGTTAATCTGATACGTTTCGTGCATTTAGGTGTTTGGGTTAGAATTTACCTGATTGTTCGATGCAGATGTCTAATCAAGGATCAGGCGGGCGTTGACGGCGGGTTTGTCATCTGAAAATAATGGGTCATGACATAATGAGAATTGGTTATAGTTAGTGGGTGGAGCAGAGTATGGTGAACCATATTGGTCAGAATGTATGATGGATATTTTCCGCCAACTTTAAGTGAACCCACATCTGTTACTTGGGAACCAGTCTACTCTATACAAAGTCAGCACGGCAGTTTGTAACTCAAAATGTGTATGAAGGGCCGCCTGTAGCAAATCAATTTGGTCAACCAGTATGTCAAGGGATTGATCCAAACTTAGCTCTACTTAGAGACATGTTTACACAAATGCTACAACATCAACAAAAAGTGCTGGACAATGCTAACCAGAATGTCAATCCACCACCCGACTTTCTCAAGATCGTAATGATGATGAAGACCTTCGGTACGTACTAATTCAAGGGAGCTGCCAACATCAGCCAGGCGGATGCATGGTTACAGAACCTCGACAATAATTTTGCGGCAACCCGGTGTCCAGAGGGATTCAGAAGGACGTAGATATGTACTACCTGGAAGAAGAAGCACTAGTATGGTGGAATGGCATGGCAAGAATGTATGGGAACCAAGTATCAACATGGGTGGAGTTCAAAAAATAATTTGAAAGAAAGTACTTTCCACCGGAGGCTCAAGACCGGATGGAAAGGGAGTTTTTGGATCTAGTACAAGGGAATGGAAGTGTAAGAGAATATGAAGCCGAGTTCACCAGACTTAGGAAGTACGTTTCATATGGCCAGGGAGACGAGTATTCTCTTATTCGAAAGTTTCTATGGAGATTGCGACCAGAGATTGGTAGCATACTCCAGGAAATTTTACACACCAATTTCTATGCACTAATTGAGTGAGTTGTGGGAATAGAAGAAAGTTTAATTGAGGAAAGAGGTGCTGCATCTCGAGGACAAAGTGGTAATAGTGGGAAGGGAAGTTCTCAGCAAAGTCAGAAAGGAACGCAGCGAGTTGGGCAATGGAAATCGAATAAACGGGGAAAAGATCAAACTCATCAGGAGAATCAAAGTACACCATCAAAGGACTCAGTAGCAGTGTGTTACTCGCGTGGGCGATTAGGACACATCTCTTGGAATTGATGAAACGACAGTTCATACCAGCCATCAACGCCAGCTCACATCACTTGTTTCACATGTGGCAAGAAAAGCCACTACGCGACAACGCGCCCGACATCTCATCCAACGGTAGCATCACTATTAGCAAATCATCCCCCACCGGCCCCGCGAGAAGAGGAACCCCCGATGAAGCAGCTAGTGTCAATAGGATGACTTTATAACCTAGATTTAGCATTACCTAAACCTCTAGGACCCTCAAAAGGTTCCTCTTCGGGTATGTTTGGGTGGTAACTCGCTATGATGAAATGATGGTATTATTAAGTGATTGCTTGTTTGCTTGCTTTGATGAGTATAATTGCATAAGTATTATAATTGCATAATATTGGTAACCTTATTATGTGTCCCGTAAGCTAGAGTGCTTAGTAGTAGAAATGAAACAGTGAATACAAAGGAAGCCTAGAGTGCTAGGAAAAATTAGTTAAGTCTAACCAGAGACCCAAAACCCTTGTAGTGGAGTATGAGTATCAGGAAACAGTAGCACCTAGAAGCAAACCTTCTTGGCCTGCTACCCAAACCACTGGTGGCATGTTGAAACAGTTATGGCAAAGGCGACGTGAAGCACCAAAGAGCGGAATGAAGGAACCAGAAGGAGACTAGCAGAAGACCAAGAAAAATTAAGACAGGAGGAGCGGTCAAAGACTTAAGAATTCGAAACGAATTCTTATAAGGTGAGGGGGGGGGGAGAATGTAATAACCCTGTCAAGAGCTAGAAACAAGACTGGAAATTAAGATGTTCGAATCAAATTAAATCAAGTTGGGAATTAAGGCAATGAGAGTTGGAAAGGCTTAAGAAGACTTAGAAAAGAGTTTAGGTCGAGGAAAAATTCAACTAGGTCTAGGAAATTTTGGTTTGGTCGAGTTCTATGACTCGTGGGTCGAAGCTATATGACCCAGCAGTCGAGAAGCTATCAGTTGGTTGAATTTTGTGATCGTGGGTCGAAGCAATACAGCCTAGCGGTTGAAGTTGAGTAGATCATTGGTCGAAAGGGTTTATGTCATTGGATCGAGGGAGGAGTCATTATGCGATTGGTCTATGGCCGAAGTGGGACACTTGGCCGCGTATCATCCAATCTGCGACAAATGGCGGGTCACAGGAACACTTGACGTGTTCCAGCAACAAGTGGTGAGTGTTGTTGGGTAAGTGGTTGACAAACGACACCAAAAACATGGATTATGGTATGCCCAGTTCGGTTATATATATGACCCATCACCCTTAGAAAATCAGATCCGAAATATGTACCAATCAGTCCAGAGCGAGCCTTCGGTCGAGTTTTCTTACTGAATTGCTGTCCATATCCACCCAGATCCACACCGTAAGTCGAGTTTTCACTCCGGTTGGTGTGTAATGGTGACCCATGATACATTTCCACTCCGTGATCGAGACAACAAGGAGTAGGATCAGATCGTGATGGAGCTTCAATCTAGGAACCTCTGAGTAAAATCGGTGAGTTTGGATGTTTGTTGCATGAGGCGGTTATGCGCTTAGCGTATAATTGTACTGATTTCTTGTTGCATGATATTTTACTTGAGGTTCTCATATTATTTATTAAATTTGGCTAAATACTTCATTTGCATGTATTAATACTTATGCATATTGTGGTGAGGTTGTGATGCATGCAGTCTAGTGGAGCTAAAAGACCCATTTGTACTGAGATACTTGTGTTGAGATGTGGTTTTGGCGTGAGTGGTTATTACCCCACAGCCCTGTGCATGTAATGTGGGCGTATTCGGTGCTTCCAGGATCCCTTACATGAAGGTAAGAAGACTTGCTGTGTTGGTTGATCACCTATGGCCAAGTGCTGCACGATGGTGTGGCCCGAGATAGCAATATTGAGATGGAACTCGGAAAGTGATGTTCTATGCTCATGTGTCTTTGTGATTGTGACATAGGTGTTAACTCGAACTGGTGATGTGTTCATATTTTAGCACTTTTTAGCATATATTTTCCTTAGGTTTTGCATTCATTTAGATTACATAATGCATCTTTCTCTTCATATTAGGTTCCATTTAGTTTAGTTTAGTCTTAGAGTCATAGGTCCATTATGCTGCATTTGCATTGCATTTTGAGTCTATTTCAGGTACTATGGAGGCCTATGATCAAGGAGAATCAATTGGAGAATGAAGGAAAACCAAGGGGAATGAAGAGGAGCCAAAGAGCGTCGGATGCATCTTACATCGACCACCTATCTTCAATTGGTCAATGCAGGAGGTTAATGGGAGCAGCAACATAAATTAAGGAGATTATGGTGCAGCCTGTATCGACCACCCCTCTTCAATTAGTCGATGGGAGTGGTCGATGGCAGGCACATTTTCACCACATATCCGGGTTTGACCCGGGTACATCTCTTTTTCCTATAAATACTTTTACGCACATTAAAACCCTAATCTTTTTTGATTTTTCTTTATCCCTTGGGCAAAAACAAAACACTTTGGATCTTGGCATTTGGATGTTAAAGCTTCAACTTTTTTATGTTTGATTAGTGAAGTTTTCTTTATCTTTTTCCTTAATCTTTCATTATGTCTTTCATTACTCATGTTTTGATGGTTTGTTTGAGCATGAGTGAGTAGTATTCTTAGTGGATTATGGGTGGAGTAGATTAGGATGTTTGATGTGTGATTAGTGATGCTTAGGTCTAGATTTGCATGATTTTCATTGATTAGAGAGAATCCATTGCTAGGATTGAAGTAATTAATCAATTCTTAGATCAAGGTCTTTTCATGCCCGAAAGGTGTTTGTGAAAATGTCTAGACCAACTCTAATTCATGCTTTTTCTTATCCTAGCCAATTAACACTTGATATTTAGGATGATTAGTAGATTTTTATGGGCATATACGATAATGATCTCTTCTCATTTCAATAGGGACCGAAAGGATTGTCATTTTAGGTGATTAGTAGAATGGGTTAGTACTATGTGAAAACGAGTTAATCTATATTATAGGATCCATGTCTTGGAAATGGTTATTTATATGGTCTTGCATCACTAGTCACATATTAAACACTCTTAGTCCATGATCTCTATCCAAAGTCTATGCCTTTATCATATTTGATCATCTTTGTTTGTCCGGTTGACTTTTGTTGACTTTCTTAAATTGCTTTTGAATTTGCTTTCTTTAAGTTTAATTTGTTTATGCATGTTCCATTCTTAGTTTCTTGTTCTTGTTTGATACTTTTCTTGCCTCTTTGCATTGGTTTACTTAGGCTTCTAGGATTGGTTACAAAACACATCTTTTAAAATTGGGTTAGCTTCTATAGTATCTTGCATTCTTATTGCTTTTGCATACTCCTTGTGGAAGAATGGCCCTTAAATGCTATAATGATATTGACCATGCACTTGTGGTTTGCACTTAAGGTTTAAAGCTAGGTTGAAGTTGCATTTAGAGTTTACTTGAATTCGAAATTGCACTATTTCATACCCCATCAAGTTTTTGGCGCTGTTGCCGGGGGGGGGGGGGGGGGAGTATTAGGCATTAGGATTTGGATTCTTGGAAGTCTAAGTTCATTTTTATTTATTTCAATATTTAATCGTTCTTATTCTTGTCTTGTTCCCTGTTTTGAAGGTACATGATCACGAGAAGTAAGGGAGCACCAAGTGATTTTGATCCTACGATTGACATCAATCGGTTAGTGAAGCAAGTTAGGGAAACAAGGAGAGAATAGGAGCGGTTAGAACACTTAAGGCGTTTAGACATGGAAGGAAACCATGCTAATCAAGGTGGTGGAAACAAGGTTCAAGAATGATTTGGAGGAAGTTGGAGTAAAGTTGCCCAGAGGAGATGGCATTGCTCAAATCCCCATCCATAGGCAACTCATCAAGGATGTCGTAGAAGGTTTAGGTTAAGGTGGGGAAACCATCCTAAGAAGAGAATGGCCATTTGGGCTAACAAAGAGTGGTAAAAACGAATAAGGAAACCCGAATATTTCTTTAAAAATAATGAACATGTATATCAAGGCTCTAAGCAAGAAGTTTAAGTTCAATTAAAAGTCAATTATATAAAATTGGCATCAAGTCAAGCAACTTTTCACAATAGAAATGAGTTTTGAGCGAAGTGATCAAGATGGAAAGAAAAAAGCTTTTCTATGATTCACTTAAAGGGTTGAGATGCATTAATAAGATGTTTACGTTAAGTGCTAAGCCAAAAACCTTTACAAGGTAATTCTATAATTGTTCTCATATGTACAATCCAAGTGCAACCTATATACACCTAAACTCAATCCTAAAAAGATAATGAAGTATTCAAACTATATGGAATTTTTTTTTTTTTTTTTCAAAAAAAATCAAATTTTTATGGTTTTGGGGGTTTTATCATATACAATGCAATGCATGAGACACAAATATGCAATAGGAAAACAAAACAAACTAAAGTGACATTAGCAAACCATTCTCCCCCCAAACTTACTTCTCACCGTATCAGTGAGAAAGCAAAACCGAAGAGAAGAATAAAGATAACATGAATATGCAAGATTGAAAACTAAAAACTAGACGGTATTTACAATGGTAGGAGGGTACCTTGGAGCTAGTAGTAGTCAGAATTGAAATCTTGATGAGGAGGAGGCTCAAACGTGAAGCGGTGTGGCATTGGAAACCTTAGGTCTTGGAAGAAAATCGTGTTGCAATTCCTTGGACGTGGCAAGAAACAACACAACGGGGTCTCGTCTTCATCCATGAAGCGGTAGACAAGCGTGTTTGGAGCAAAATGACCCGGTAGAGTGTGTGTCATTACCATGTATTCATAATCCATTCTTGGCCTCTCTTGGATAGGAGTGTAGAGGGCAAGGTTTACGCCAACACGCTCAAAGAGTGGATTGAGCATGCCTCTGATGTAAATCTTAGGGTCATCGGTGGAAGAGACTTGGAAGCGGGGTTGCAAGAGGTTTGTGAAGAACATTGATGCGGTCCGGGTAGAAAGTGGGGTCACGTTCAATTGGATGCCCATGGTAGTCATAGATGAAGTAGCGAATCGCTCCATACATCAATCTCAACTCATTTGAAAAGTGGGGACACCCGGGTTGTGATGAGCATACACCGTGTTGGCCATTAAATGAAGGGCATAGCAGATAGTAGGTCTTCGCACCTTAGACATACGAGAACTGAGATATGAGTAGGGCTCATCCATGGCTGAGTAGGGCTCATCCATGGCTGAGAATTGAGATTTCCCGAGGGAATCCATATACTTCACAAAACGCCTTGAAGGAGATTGAGTATTTCTTCGGTCCAACCATGAAGTGAATATGTCTTCTCCCATTTGGTCCATCTTCAATGTATTAAACCGCAACTAGGAAGTGCTTGGTTGACTCGAGATATGTCTCATGATCCATTTTGGCTAGCTCTTCCAAATCCATCTTTCCACAAGATCATCCACTTGATCTTTGATTCTCATTTCAAACAAGACATTTCGGCAAGCAAGACGGGTTGGATAAATGGTGGCTCAGTCTAACTCATTCAAGAAATAAAAAGCTTCTTGAGACCACTCTTCAAACACATAAGTCCCTTGGTGAGAATGACGTCTTGTTCTTGATGAAGAGTTCATGGTTTGTGTGCTTGGTTGATAATACAAAAGCAATTGTCAAATGAGAATGGTTCACAATTGAAAGCATAAATTGACTATCCAATTTTTTTCTTAGCCATTTTTGAATTCCAAAGAGCATCAATGGGTAGGCATATAATTCATCAACCAAAGAATTCACACAAACCAATCAATGAGATCATTATAACACCAATCCAAGGTTCTTCCTATTTTATCAAACTAGCAATTCCATATCAAATCCAAAACTTGCAAAATTAAGAATTTCTAAACATTTGAGTGAAAACTAATTAGCAAACAAGTTTAATGAAAGTATTTGAATGACAAAGATCTAATCATATTCCACTTTCCCTAAATTTTCAAAATTCATACTCATTTTCGTCACTATATCCACACTAAGAACGTTCTTAATTCATCTTAAACTCTTAAGGAATAAACAACCCATGATAGAAAAGCTTTATCCTCAGCAAAAGCAAGCAAGCTTATAACCCTAATCAAACATTCCATGAAAACTAAAAAGTGAGCTTAAGTTTTTACTTCAATGGCGAGAAGGGTTAAGAGAGAGAGGATACCTTTGTTTTTGCAAATGATAAGATGGATAAGAGCTAATGAAAGTTGAAATTTCGGATTCCTCTTGAAAAATGAGTTTGAGTGTGTGAATGTGAGAAGAGAGAGTTTAGAGGAAAAGAGAGCCTTTTTATTCAAAAGAGTTTGAGAAATGAGAGAGGAAAAAGAAACATGTGTTTTTGGGATTTTTAGAGGGTCTAAACCGGTTTGAAATCATGTTTAAAAATCAAAGTAAACTGGCCTTAACCAAGACAAAGCGAGTCAACACTCAAAAAAGTCAAATAAAAACTTACCTTCGCCGATGTAGCTCCCATCGACCTGTGGCATCGACCGGAGGAGGTGGCCTGGTCGATCCAGCACTCCCAGAGCTATTGGTGCTGCTGTCATTGACCGAAGGAGGTTTCCTGGTCGATGCAGCCTACTTTGTGCTCCAAAATGCCTAGTTTGCCTTCTCAAATCCTGAACTTCCCTCTTGTTCCCTAAGACTAAAAGCACACTAAAAAAGCATAGAAATAGATAAAAACTCAAAGAAAAATATGTAAAAAGGATACATTAAGATTGCCTCCCAAGTGCGCTTGTTTAACCTCTCTAAGCTTGACGGTTTGAGGAGATTTTAGGCGGAGGGGAAGTGAGAACCATCCTTGTTGCTTGGTCCCCAATCGGTCAACTCAACCTTAAAGCACTCTTTCATGGCCCTCTTCGCCTTGTCAACTTCTTTCTTGGTTAAACTCGGGGTGAGAATAATCTTTGCCTTGGAGAAAGGCTTCAAACCCCCCTTGCATTTCGCCTTGCATTCAAAGGATCCATCAACCATATTAATGGGATATAAGGTGAGGGTGGGCTTATTCTTCATCAAACTTGGGGTTTCTTTAATTTCATTAGGTGCCATAGCATTGGACACCATTTCTTCATGCTCTTCAAAGAGCAAATTCAAGCCATCTCAATCAAATGTCTCTTGGAGATTGTTTTTACACCCTATAACAAGGGTTTCGTCTTCAACATTAGGGGGCACTTTTTTGGTCTATACACTCATTAGTTGACCAGATTCTTCTTCATCAAATGAGATAGTGCCGCATATTCTTGTTGGGGCGGAAGAGATTGGGTAACATACATAAGAGTCCACATTGTGGAGGATAGCTTTCTTGTTGTGAAAATCCATAGATTATCTCGTGGTGGCCAAGAATGGCGTACCAAGTATGAGAGGGAGCTTCTTGTCGGAATCTATCTCCACAACCATGAAGTCGGTTGGGACAACACAATTTCCAATATTCAAGGGGTAACTCTCGAGAATTCTAATCGGACACTTAGAAGATGCATCCGCAAACGTAATAGAGCAAGTGTTACCCTTCAATTCCTTGATGCCTAGAGTCTTCACCGTCTCATAAGAGATAACTTTCACACTTGAACCGGAGTCACACAATGCATCATCAACTCACATACCTCCTAGAGAGCATGGAATAGAGAACCTACCCAGATCTCATTGCTTTGTGAGAGCCTTTAGCTCTTGTGTGTCTCCATACTTTTTTCATAGTTATTCATCACATCCATGAATTTACCATGGTTAGCCAAGACATCCTTAATAAGTTGCCTTTGGATAAGGATTTGAGCAAAATCATCTCCCTTAGGCAAAGTTACTCCAATCTCATCCATGTCCTTCTTGAAGTTGTTGAGGATTCTCTCAAGGGTCTTTGTAAACACCAGGGGAATGGAAGTTTTGGTTCATAGGGAGAGGGTTCAAAGCTAGGGGGTTCCTCTCTAATCATCTTTTTCTTGGGAGCTTTTACCTTAAGCTCTTCACCATTCTTTACGAAATCTTCAACATAGGGGCATTCACGTAGCTTGGCCAACTCATCCAAGTAGAGCTCATGCTCTTCAAATTCTTGCTTTGTCATTGGCCCATGACGAGCTCCCCAATGCTTTTCTTCATCCAAAATCACGACATTGCAAAAAGCCTTTGGGTTAGACTAGGATTTACCCAGTAAAAAACCACTTGGAGCTTGAAGCCATTTACGCCATTTGTAAGTCAATAGTCTTGATATGTGAAGCTAAGCTTGTAATCTTACCATCCAACTTCTGATACATCCCATCAATTCTATTATTGATCTCTAGAAACTTCTTCCCAATATCTGCATTATTCTTATTTTGACCTTCCAAAACCTTTTGTATCAAAACTTTGATCTCTTGGTCTTGTGGTGGATGTTGAGTAGATGTACTAGTTTGTCGTTGGAAGTTAGGAGCAACTTGATTAGGGAAGGTGTATTGTTCCTTTGGGGCAAAGCCTTATTGTTGTCCTTGAGGACCAAATCCTTGACCTTGTTATTGAGTGACAAACCCTTGTTGTGGTTGAAAGCCTTGTGGCTTTGGTGGGTAGACTTGGTCTTGTGGGTTTTCCACATTGGTGCTTCTATAGAACAAGTTGGGATGGCTCTTATAGTTGAGGTTAAAGCTCTTTTGGTAGTAGCCTCCTTGCCCTTGTATGTAGCAAATCTCTTTTTATCCATCTTGACAAGATTCACCAACCAATTCTTGATTTTGATCAAAGTCCCCAACAAAGTGAACTTGTTTCTTGTTGCTCATGATGAGCTTGCCAAGCTTATCACTCAACTCTTTAATCCTAGGGTCTTCTTCCTTTGGCTCCCTTACACTTCTATCATACTCCTTGCTATAACATTGGTTTCTTTTTGCGAGGTTCTCCACTAGTTTCTCTCCTTGATCCACCGCCAAGCTTGCAAAATCACCATTGCTAGCGGTGTTAAGGGCAATGTGATATTTCTCCTCTATTCCTCGGTGGAATATTCCCAACAATGCTTCCTTGGACCCGCCATGGTGAGGACATGAATGTGTATAGCCTTTCAATCTTTCCCAAACCTCATACAAAGTCTCGGTTGGTCTTTGTTGAAAGCTTGTGATATCGTTCCTTATCTTGGCGGTTCATTGGTTTGAGAAGAACTTAGCCAAAAACCGTTTATTGCACTCTTCCCATGTGGTGAATGGTGATAGAGGATGTGACTACACTCTTCTCCCATTGGGAGGCTTTGTCGCCTAGAGAGAATGGGAAGAGGGTAAGCTTGATTACATCTTCTGAAACCCCGTTCATCTTCACGGTTCCACACAAATGATCAAAGTTATCCAAGTGCCCAATGGGATGTTCCATAAGCAATCCAAAGAATCGATTGTTTTTCACTATGTTGATGAGACTAGACTTAATCTCCCAATTGTTATTGGCGCATGGAGAAGGTCAAATGCCCATCCTCCGTCCTAGTCCTATTAGTGAGGGGTTCATCAAACGCACCAATCTTTCTTTCTTCTAGGGTAAATTGGAGCTCTAGGTAGGTTCCATAATCTAACTTCATTTGTTTCTCTCTCTTGGTGGTTTCCACCAGCTTGGTTAGCATGGTTTCCTTCCATGTCTAAACGCCTTAAATGATCGAACCGCTCTCTTTCCCTTCTTGCTTCTCTTACTTGTTTTTACAACCGATTGATGACAATCCTAGGATCAAAATCACTTGGTGTACATTCGCTTCTTGTGATCATACACCTACACAAGAGAAAGCAATACAAGAACAAGAAAAATCAAGTAGTGAAATAATAAAATACGAACTTAGACTCCAAAGAATCCAAATCCTAATGCCTAATATAATACTCTCTAGTAACGGCGCCAAAAACTTGATAGCGTAGATTATTGCAAGTTTGAATTCAAAACAAACCCAAGATGCAACTAGTACTAAGTGTTAAACTCTAAGAAATAAACCACAAGTGCATGGTAATGTCATTGTAATACTTAGAGGTTATTCTTCCACAAGGAGTGTATTTTAGAACAATGGGAATATAAGAAATTAGTGAAGCTAAGCCAATTCAAGGTTTGTGTTTTATAACCAATTCTAACAAGTTAAGCAAATGATGCAATAAGCAATAAAAGTGATTAAAGAAGAACAAGAACCATAAAAGAAAGCATGCATAGACAAACCAAACTTAAAGAAAGCAATTCAAAAGCAATTTTAGAAAAGTCAATAAAAGCAAAAACAAATTCGGTTTGATCAAAGAGATAAAGGCATGGACATTGGGTGCTTAACTAATGACTAATGATGTTAAATCATATGATAAACCATTTCCAAGACATGGATCCTAACAAGTAGATTAGTTCACTTTTGCAAATACTAATCCATTATACCAATCACCCAAAATGACATTAATCTTTCGATTCCTATTGAAGTAGCTTAGAGATCATTAATGTATAAATCCATATAAGTCTACTAATCACCTTAAACATCAAGTGTTAATTGGCTAAAATGTGAAAAGCATGATTTAGAGGCTCCTAAATATTTTCACACACATTTCGGGCATGAAAATACCATGATCATACTTCAATCCTAGCAATGGATTAATTACTTAAATCCTAGCAATGGGTTCTCTCTAAACATGGGAAATCATACTAATCTAGACCTAAGCATCACTAATCATTGTGGGAGTCAAAATTAGCACAATTGAATTTGTTAAAGACTTTTTAAGGGATCTGAAACTTCTGAGATTGAAACCACAACACAAAGATCAAGGGATAGTTTTTATTGTTGTTTTGAAAGCTTTTCGTATGAGAGCTTTTGTCTAGGGTTTTGCTAAGTAAAATTCAGATCCCTTTTTCAAGGGATGTACATAGATATATATACTAGTTTAAGTCGGCTAGCCCAACTCCTAAACGATAAGGAAAACTTCCTAATTCTTCGGGATTTTTCTTTTTGCAAGTCGGTTGTGACGCCTTAGGCTTTACATCTGGGCTTAGTTTCCAACAAGACTTCTCTCGAGCTCTGCCCACCAAGGATTCTTTATGGCGAGCTCGGCCTTCCTCGTAACTTTGGGCTCGACCCACTGATTGTTGTAAGCTGGGGCTCGGTCCAAGATTACTCAGATGTTTGCTTCGTCGTCGGGCTCGCCAACTAGTCATACTTACTGAGATTGCCAATGTGGTACCAAGCTTGCCGCTGTGTTGCCGAGCTCGCCGCTGTCTTGCCGAACTCGCCGCTGTGTTCCCGAGCTCGCCGTTGTGTTATTGAGCTCGCCTGCTTGCCGAGCTCGCTGGCTCGCCGTCTTTGCTAAGCTCGCATGTATTGTTGAGCTTTCTGATTTGCCGAGCTCGCCGGCTCGCCCAATCTAGACACGTAGTCATTTTCATACATTGATCTCATCAGGGTGAATTCTGACCCCAACAGTTAGTCCCCAGCTCGGTAGTGTTAGTTATAATACTACCGAGGTGAGAGTAGTCAATGATGAGATTAATATTCCGGTCATACAAAAGTGATATATTGCGGAGCTCTTCTTGTTAGAGTTGGCGAGCTTGTTTTGTCAAAGTTGGCGAGCTTAAGCTTGAACGACTGTGTTAAGGCGAGTTTACCATGCCAAGCTTGGTAGCCTTTGTTTTTGCCGAGCTTATTCATTCCAGCTAGGCAACCGTTATCGACCTCATGCTACCGAGCCCAAGCCATTCAATATTGCCGATCCCAAGTATGAACGTGTCGCTGGGTTTATTTTGTTTTAAAATCTGGCTTACCCAACTCTAGGGACTTCGGCAATAGTTTTTTCTGCCTCAGAAATATTAGAAGTGGTCGAGCTTGCTTCATCGGCTCGGTCTTTCTATGTTTTCTATTTCTGACTAGACAATCTCGTGGACTTGGTAAAAATTGTAATTTTCTCGGGAAGCGCAACCATTTCTCGCCGATTCTCGAGGTGAGATGATGTCAGCAAATGCCTCATTTGCCTATATATACCCGAGCTTTGTGGAGTTTCTTGTCATAATTTTATTTTTCCAAAAAATCTTCAAAAAGGTAAACCTCTTTTCTCTCTTCTCTCTCCTCTTTTTAAGTTAAGTTTTAGGTTTCTTGTTTTTTATTTCGCCGCGCCGCCGAGCTTTCCAAGGCCGAGCCCCACGTATTTCGAGAATCTATTTGAAGATTCCGGTTGATCTTCAAACTTTTTTGAGTTTTCCGGCGGGTCTTCTTGAAGATTCCGGCTTACCTTCAATCGTTTTTGGGTTTTTGGCGAGACTCCTCGAAGATCTTCATCAAGTTAAAGCCCAGTTGTGTCGAGCCCATCCCTTGATTTACGCTGAACCCGTTTTTAGACTGAGATCTTGTTAAGCCTGATCTGAACTCGATTGGTTGGGTTTACCGAGGTGGATTTCAAACACTCGCCGAACTCGACCCGCGTTGGACTTCGTTTTTTTTTGCCGACCCGCCAAGTCTGGGTTTACCAATTTTTAGATTTGCCGAGCTTGATACGTGGATTTGTCCGATCGTTGCCGAGCCGAGCTTGGCTCGTATTTTTAAACTGAGGTCACTCGCGGTATCCTGAAGTGGATTCCAAATATTCGTTGATCTCGACCCGAGGTGGAACTTGTTCTTTCATTCTCGAGCTCAATTCGTGCGATCTGCCGAGCCTAAATCATTATCACTGTTGAGCTCGAGCTCGGTTTGTTATGACTTCCGTGAGTTTTCCTTGTGATGTCGAGTCGAATGCTTCCGACTATGTATCAAATTCTTGGCTTTATCCCCGAGCTGAGGCGGATTTTATGAAGTTGGATGACTTTGAAGACTCAGTGATTGGCCCTTCGCATCTTGGGAGGAAGATTTCTTATTCCCCTGAATCTGATGCTAGAGATGCGGCAGATCCAATTAACTTCGACGTTCCTTCTTTGATTGATGAAGCTTTCGACGAGGAGGAAAATCCATTTGTCGTGAAGATCGAGCCGAAAGACTAGGAGGTTGGTCTTCCCGATGCGAGGCAAAAAAGGGAGCTCGTGTTTGGACTTTGGAAGCATTGAACTCCAAGGAAGAAAACAAAAAAAGATAATTCCCGATCCACCTGGCTCGATCTTGTCGACTCTCAAGTCCTTAGAAGATTTAAGACAAAAGTTCCACATATCTGAAGAAGTTGAACTCGTGCTTTCATCTTCGTCCTGTCGTGCTAACAATCCCCCACCCGACCATTATACATTGTGTGAAGTTTATTTTAATCTGTGCTTCATGTGGTTTCCGATCCCTGGTGTTATCCTTCGCTTCTTATGGAAGTATCGATTGTCCTTGGCTCAGATTACGCCTCGAGGGTTCGTCATATCATTGAGATTTTGATTCGTAGCTACGAAGCGACGAAGAGCTTAGCGTCTATCATCTGATGAACCTCTTAGCTTTCCGGAGGACTGGTCCCAAAGATAAATTCCTCTACTACGCATCCAACATGGTACACCGATAGATTATTTCTGGATTCCCTAGTAAGGATAGACAGTGGGCGGACTATTTTTTTCGTGTGTTGATCTCTGATGCATCGGTGGATGGTGAATGCATTTCGAAGATTAAGCCGAGCTGGGAAAAATGGGTAGCCGATCCCGTAGCTTGCTCAGAGCTATTGGCTTGATTTTTTTTTTAATGGTTTTTTTTAACGTTTTTTTTAACTGCTCTCCGTTCTTTTTGCAGTGCCGAATCCTCTCCCGAAGTGTCCCGCTGACGTTGTCGAGCTTCAAGTGATGCTCGCAGCCCGGAAGTGCAATTGGGAAAAGGATTTTTTGTTCGGAAGAGTCGAAAAAGCCCGAGATCGCTTTGCTGGAAATTATGTTAACACTTCATCCTCTTTTTCCTTAGAAGATGTTTCATCTATAATGGGAAGACCAACATGGCTTGACAAACAGGCTGCCCTAGCCAAAGCTGCTGCCGAGACGAAGAGACGGACCGGAGAGACAAGTGGAGTTCAGGATCCGAATCCGATTGTCGGGACCAGTGTTCCGGCTGAAACAAGCTTGAAGATTTATTCTCCCGAACCCGCCGCTATTCCTGCGAGCTCAAAGGAGGTTGTTTGCGCTGTTTGACCCTAGGCCTCAACCGTGATTAAGCGTAAAGAGAAAGAAGTGCCGAGCCGGAAATGTGTTTCTTCGGTCGCGGGAAAGGTTATTGCCGAGGAGAAAGCTCCTAATAAACAAAGACGCGCCCATCCTTCTCGCATAGATTCTACCACCATCGCAGATCCTCCAGTCGTATCCAAAGAATTTTACAACGATGCTTCATCATCAACACTCTTTTTTTCTAAATTCAACTGTCGACGAGCCTCATTTCCTCCACCAGATACTCTACTTCAAGACAGAGCTTACTTTGAAATGGCCCTGCGGGGAGTCAAGGTTTGCATTTGGTCTAGTTTGTCACGCTGTTTTTGTTTCTTTTTTTACAAAATTCTTAGACTCCCTCTCCCCTTTTTTTTTACACTTTCTGGCTCACATCAACAAGATGACTCTTGACTATGAGTTGGATGCGAGGCAGGACAAACTCCGCGTTGAAGATGCCAGGAAAAAATCCTTAGATTTTCAAGTTGAGCTCAGCAAAACAAATAGTAGCCATTCTGCCGAGCTGGAGCGAGCTGCCAAAATAGTGAGTGGCTTTAAATACGAAAATAGCTGTTTGAGAAGAAGTGTGCAAATGCGGAAAAGCGAAACATGATTTTGGAATCGGCCAAGGCTCGTCGTGATGCCAAGATTGCCGAGTTGACGAGGCAATTGGAGACAGCGAACGAGCTACAAGAGACCAAGATACAACAGGCCGTGATGGAGGCGAAGTGTGAAATAACGGAGAAGCTACAAGAAAGGATTTCCCAAGCCCGCAAGAATATTGAGATGATAGATAGCCAACCGAAAGAGGAAATGCTCGATCTTGCGTAAATCGAGGCTAATCTTCAACTTATCAATCTTCTTCAGAAGAACGAGGTGTCGTCTCTTTCACCAACGACTTGTTTGTTGGGTTTTTGATGATCATCTCAGTTTACGGATATGTTACCGTAAACATATCCGTTCTGAAAATGAACATATACGTTTTACCAATGATTTGTTTGTTGGGTTTGAGATGGTCATTTTGGTTTACGGATATGTTACCGTAAACATATCCCCTCCGATAATGAACATATATTTATATAGCGCGCTTTTAATCCGCTTAGGATGTAATGATTAGATCCAAAATGGATGTAAGAGTTCATTGCTGTGGCCAGCAGCAATGAGGATGAAAAGAGATGTTTGCTCGATTGCGGTGTTTAAATGATTCGTGAAGGATGTTACGTGATGTCTGTTTAGTTAAGACCAACAACCCGCAGAAGATGTAGCATAAAACTTTTGTTTGATAGCTCGTAAAATTTGTTACAAAGATGGGAGTATATGAGTATACATACCCCACTCCCCCTCCTTCTTTTTTAAGGAGGGGGGGAGGACAGCTGAACCGATCCGAAGATGAGCTGCCTACGTACCCTTTGTAGGGATCAAGGCACCCGTAGTTCATGTAAAGTTAATCAGTGATAGTACTTTTTTAAGTGCCTTCCATTCCATGATCGTGGTATTGGGATGCCTGCCATGTTGGCAAGTTTGTAGATTCCAGGCTGAACTACCTTAGTGATCTTGTAAGGTCCTTAGTGATCTTTTGGTGGAATTACACATTCCGTTCCGTACACGAAAGCGAATGGAGTTTCTCCTGTTGCTCGTCGTGGTGTTGTTCGATGAGACCACAACATGCCTTCCAGTTCGTCGGCCCACCGTCCCTTCTTTTCGTCAAGACGTTTTTTCAGACCATCAAGGATTGTCTTGTTTATTGCTTCTACCTGGCCATTTCCTTGCGGATATCTAGGGGTGGATTTGCTAAGTCAAATTTTCCATTTGTCGCAGAAGGCTTCAAATATTGTAGAGATGAAATGCGAACAATTATCGGTAACGATCTCGTATGGGACTCCATGTCGACATAAGATATTTTCCATACGAAATTCTCGACTTGTGCATCCTTTATACTGGCGTAAGACTCTACCTCGACCCACTTGGAAAAGTAATATGTCAAGACGAGTAAGAACCGTTTCTGTTTCAAAGGATGCAAAGGTCCACCAATGTCCATGGACCACCGCATGAACGGATAGGGTGATGATATGGAGGAAAGTACTTCGGTCGGCTCATGAATCATTGGCGCATGACGCTGGCACTTTTCGCATCTAGCATAGAACTTCTCGTAGTCTTTTATCATAGTTGGCCAATAATAACCATGTCATTTTATCTCTATTGCCAAGGCTCGTCCTCCAGAGTGATTACCACATGAATCACTATGGACCTCCTCCATGATTTTTCTTGCCTCCTTCTCTTCAACGCAAGTGAGTAATGGTCTTGAGAATCTCCATTTGAAAACGTTCCCATCGAGCAGGATATAACGAGCTGCTTGGGCTCGAAGCTTACGAGCTGCCCACTTATCAGCAGGCAGGGTACCATCATAGATATATCCTCGAATGTCATCCAGCCATTTTTTATCACACCCGTATTCTACTCCCCGTGGATCCTCTTCCATTTCAACTGCTCCAATTTCGGGAGGAGGGTTGACGTCGACTGATAGTGGTATGGAATCCTCTTCCATGGTCATTGCTTCTTCTCCAATTGGGGAAAAGCTTGCGAGATCGTCATCCTCATGTATCGTACATAATGATTTTTCTTGAATCGTTAAATCATTATGTACGATTTCTTGCATTTCGACGTCGTTCTCTCTGATGTCTGTTGCATTGATTCTCTCTTTTCCTTTTCTGGCGGCTTAAAATCGAGTAATTACGGTCACTGCTTCTAGAAGAGTGATACTTGGGTGTTCGATAAATTCCACCGGGATAATCCGCTTTAAGTCTGGATCAGAGGTTAATGAGAGAGCTGCCATTGCATCAGCCAAGGTGTTTTCTCCTCGTGGAATACGCGTTAGCATGAACTTTCTAAACTGCGCAGCCAAATCCTTGACGATATTTAGATATGCTTCCATACGGTCATCTTTAGCTGCGTATTCTCCGCTGAATTGGTTTGCGACCAGCTGTGAATCGCAAAATGCGTGAATGCAATCGATCTTAAGTCCTTGTGCAAGCTTCATTCCAGCGATGAGGGCTTCGTACTCCGCTTCGTTGTTGGAGGCATAAAATCCGAGGCGAAATGATTGTTCGAGTACTTCACCTATTGGCGATGTCAAACGTATCCCAACTCCTGAGCCACTTTTGAAAGACGAACCGTCGACGTGGAGTTGCTAAATTGAATTCGGATTTTCTTCAGTGATGCTTTCGTACGGAATTTCGATCAAAAAATCAGCCAGTACTTGTGACTTTGCGCAAGGTCGACCGCGATACTCAATGTCGTATTCGCTTAATTCGATAGCCCATTTGGCCAGCCTTCCGGATTGACTTGGGCTGTGCAAAACAGATCGGAGGGGGAAAGTGCTTATTACTACGATAGAGTGTGATTGAAAGTACGGCCTTAGTTTCCTGGCGAACATGACAACTGATAACGCAAGTTTCTCCATTTGCGGGTATCTTCTCTCCGCATCGGTGAGAGTTTTGCTGACGTAGAAAATTGGTTTCTGCTCTCCTCGTTCTTCTCGAATGAGCACTCCGCTTACTGCTGTGGTCGAGATTGCGGTGTACAAGAAGAGCGGCTCTCCCTCGACTTGTTTTGCAAGCACTGGCGGATTAGCAAGGTACTTCTTCAACTGCTGAAAAGCCTCTTCACACTTATCTGTCCATTCAAACTTTTTATTTCCTCGTAAAGTGTTGTAGAAGGGTAAACACTTGTCGGTAGATCGTGCAATAAAGCGGTTGAGCGCAGCTACCATTCCAGTCAGTCTTTGCACTTCACGTTTCGTTCTTGGTGAAGCCATCTGGATAAGCGCGTCAATCTGCTTGGGGTTTGCTTCGATACCTCGATGAGTAACTAAGTAACCAAGAAATTCTCCCGATGTGACTGTGAATCTACACTTCGTCGGGTTCAGCTTCATGTTGTGTAAGTTCAGCCGATCAAAACATTCCTCCAAATGTGTTACGCGATCTTTTTCTTCTAGTGACTTCACCAGCATATCGTCTATGTAGACTTCCATCGTCCTCCCGAGTTGATTAGCAAACATTTTGTTCACTAAATGTTGATATGTGGCTCCAGCGTTCTTGAGACCGAAAGGCATCACCTTATAGCAATATATTCCTTGATCAGTAATGAATGCTGTCTTTTCTCGATCACCGGGGTTCATCAAGATTTGATTGTATCCAAAGAAAACATCCATGAATGACAAGATTTTGTTTTTTGCTGTCGCCTCGATTAGTCGGTCTATATGTGGAAGTGGGAAGTTGTCTTTTGGGCATGCTTTGTTGAGATCAGTGAAATCTACACACACTCGCCACTTCCCGTTCTTCTTCTTCATGACTACTGGATTGGCTAAGTAAAAGTCTAGGGTTTTGCTAAGTAAAATTTGGATCCCTTTTTCAAGGGATGTAGATAGATATATATACTAGTTTAAGTCAGCTAGCCCAACTCCTAAACGATAAGAAAAACTTCCTAATGCTTCAGAATTTTCATTTTCGCAAGTCGGTTGTGACGCCTTAGGCTTTACATCTGGGCTCAGCTTCTAACAAGACTTCTCTCGAGCTCGGCCCACCAAGGATTCTTTGTGGCGAGTTCGGCCTTCCTCGTAACTTTGGGCTCGGCCCAAGATTACTCAGATGTTTGGTTCGTCGCCGGACTCGCTGGTTAGTCATACTTGTTGAGATTGCCATTGTGTTGCCGAGCTCGCCGCTGTGTTGCCGAGCTCGCCGCTGTGTTGCCGAGCTCGCCGCTATTTTTCCGAGCTCGCCGTTGTGTTGTCGAGCTCGCCTGATTGCCGACCTCGCCGGCTCGCTGTCTTTGCTAAGCTCACATGTATTGTTGAGCTCGTTAATATGTTGTCGAGCTCGCCGCTGTGTTGCCGAGCTCGCCGCTGTGTTCCCGAGCTTACCGTTGTGTTATCGAGCTCGCCTGCTTTGCCGAGCTCGCCGGCTCGCCGTCTTTTCTAAGCTCCCTGGCTTGCCTGTATTGTTGAGCTTGCCGGTTTGTCGAGCTCGCCCAATCTAGACACTTAGTCATTTTCATACAATGATCTCATCAGGCTGAAATCTGACCCCAACAATCATACATCAAATATCCTAATCTACTCTACCCATAATCCACTAGAGAAACTACTCACTCATAATCATGAAAACAACAAAAGCATAAACAAAGAAAGGCATAATGAAAGATTCAAGAAAAAAGATTAAGAGAAAACTTCACTAATTATGCATAAAGATGGAGACTTTATCTTTGATCATACAAAATGATGCGATCATGGACGAGCATGCTTTGGACGAGGAAGTTTTGAGCATACCCGAAGGTCCCGTTATGCGGTCCAAGACAAGGAAGCTTGCCGGAGCTGTTCAGGAGCTACTTAATGATGTTCGGATCAAGGAAGAAGATCAGCTTATGCACAACGCCGTTCCCTCAATTTCGGCTACGATATTTTTTTGAGGTTGGACGTTAAGCATAAGTTGTTGTACTCTTTTTCCTGTACTCGGTTTTGTCCCAATGGGTTTTCCGAGTAGAGGTTTTAACGAGGCAACACTTATGTTTCCTCTTTACGGTCCAATTTCATGAAATATATCATGAAAATTCGCATGGAATATATGTCAAAGGGACGAGGAAGGCCAAGAGGGTGTTCACACCTTGAGTTATTATTAGTCAAAGATTCAATGGTCTTAGTCTTATGAATTAATTAGACTTTGTTAATTTCCATGTATTGTTTTTAGTAATTTGTATCTTCATTCTCTCCCTATATAAACTATGTAATCTCTTTGAGAATAATCATTCATATTTTTATAAAATCTTTTCTAAAGAAGTTTCTCTCTTGTTCTTTTGTGAACTTGTCGATCTCTTGGTGGTTAGCCAACAAAATCAAACCGGTCACTAGGTGGTTAGCCTTGTGTTCTCGCCGACTCCAAGGTGGTTAGCCGAAGAGTTCCTTTGTTCCTTAGGTGGTTAGCCTTCGGATCTGGTTTACCGAGGGTCATTCATAGCTCTCGACGCAGCCATTCACTTCCGCCTCGTTTATCCAAGGATCTATTTGTTTCAATACCAAGAAGAGTGTGCGTTCCTTTGGGAGATCGTATGAAGTGGTATCAGAGCCACGCTCTTGAAATAGCGGTATTTTCATTTCTATCTTCTGTATCAAAACCAATTTAAAAAAAATAAAATCATAAATTAAAAAATAAAATAGAAACGAAAAGACAAGATCAAAAAAAATATATATATATATATTGGTTCGTATTTCTTCACTATCTATCTTTAGTTTGACGATTTGGTTTTTGAAACTACCATCGATTTGTTTCGATTTAGTTCCTTAAGAACCGAGGAGAACTTCTTGTGTGTGTGTGAGGATATTGTGAGAGTTGTTCGAAACACTTGAGTGAAACACTTGTGAGGATTATTTTACTAACGTGTTTGTTTCTTTTGCGAGGAAAAAAAAATGTCCGATGGAAGTGATGATGGTACTTCACGGTCAAGGAGAAGAAGAGATGCCGAAATGAATCGCAAGATGGATACTATGTCCGTGATGCTAAACGAAATGAGAGGACAAATAGCCACTCTTAGTGTTAGGACGCCGAATAGACGAGAAAGAAACGAAAGAACCAACCAAGGCATAGCTCGAGAAGGCAACTTGGCCGAAAGTCACGGATCCGACCATAGCGTTGCTCAAAGAAACCCGCGAGTCCCGCCTAGTCATAGGCAAAACCGGCGCAATCAACAGAATCAACAAACCGAGCAATTCAACAACCCGTTTCACAACTTATCCGAAGATAACCGGCTAGACAAACCCCAGCCCGAAGAAGAAATGACAATGATCTTGGCAGCGTGAAGCTTCGCATTCCACCCTTCTACGAAACAAACGATCCCGATGCTTTCCTAGAGTGGAAAAAGAAGATCGACTTGGTCTTTGATTGCCAAAAATTTTCCGAATACAAGAAGGTCAGATTAGCCGCTACCGAGTTTCATAGTTATGCTATTGACTGGTGGGATCAAGTGGTGACAAACAGGAGACGCAATGGAGAAAACCCCGTGGAAATATGGGAAGAAATGTCGTCAATCATGAGGAAGCGATTCGTACCAGTCCACTACCACCGCGAGTTACACCAAAGGTTGCGTAGGCTATCACAATGGAGTAAGGGAGTTGAGGACTACTTCCAAGAGATGGAAAAACTCATGCTCAAAGCTGATATAGACGAACCCGGTGATGCAACTATGGCCCGTTTTCTAAGCGGAATGAATCGAGATTTACAAGATCGGATGGAGATGCAGTCTTATGACACCGTAGAGGTGATGTTGCATAAAGCCATTCTCGTGGAGCAGCAACTTAAGAGAAAGGGTGTCACACGAACACCTTTCGTGTCTAAGCCAAACTACACCAAAAGCGAGAAGCTGAATTACCTGACCCGTACGGATGCTAAACCAAAAACGGACTACAAACCTAGTTCGTCTGGTCATGACTACAAGGGAAGGCCAAAGTTTCTACCTCTATTCGTAATCGTGACATCGAATGTTTTAAGTGTAGGGGCAAAGGACACTATGCGAATAAGTGCCCAAACCAACGTACAATGCTGATGTTGGATAGTGGAGAGATTGTGACCGAAGATGATAAGGAGGAATCCGATTCCGGACCAATCTATGATGACGGTGAGGAACACGCGGTAGAAGGAGAGCTACTTGTGGCTAGACGTGTTCTTCTCTCTCAAGAGCAATCTGTAGTAGATGAACAACGGGAAAACTTGTTCCACACCCGGTGTAAGGTTAAGAACAAGGTGTGCAGCTTAATCATCGATGGCGGAAGTTGCACTAATGTTGCTAGTACAACTTTGGTGGAGAAACTAAACTTGGAAATGAGGAAACATCCACGGCCCTATAGTCTAAGGTGGTTGAGTAACCAAAAACAACTCACAGTTACACATCAAGTTTCGGTACCTTTGTCGATTGGCCGATATGAGGATCAGATCATTTGCGATGTGTTACCCATGGAAGCTAGCCACATCCTACTCGGAAGACCATGGCAGTACGACCGAAGGGCGGTTCATGATGGGTATACTAACAAGCATTCCTTTGAGTACCAAAGACGGAAAATCACTCTTGCACCTTTGACTCCACACGAGGTGGACCTAGACCAGCTCAAGCTTGGGCAACACCGAGGTAAAAGTATTTTGAATGACCTCCTAAACACTTCTTACACTAAAAATGAGAGTTAGAGTTCGAGAAAAGCCCAGCTAAAGGCCGTTGAGAGTAAACCCGAGAGGAAAGAGACTCTTTTTGTGAGGCCGAGTGAGATTAATCATGCTCTTGTCACTAAGCAACCTTTCGTTTTGCTTATCTTTAAGGATGCTCTCGCTAGCATGACTAACCCCGAGCCGGATCTCCCGAGCAATGTGTTGTCTCTTTTGCAGGAATATAGTGATGTATTTCCGGAAGATAGCCCAGGCGGTTTACCTCCCATTCGTGGGATAGAACATCAAATAGACTTCATTCCCGGAGCAACACTTCCGAACCGACCCGCTTATAGAACCAATCCGGTCGAGACCAAGGAGCTCTAATGACAAGTCGGTGAACTTATGGAGAAGGATCATATCCGGGAGAGTATGAGTCTGTGCGCCGTTCCGGTGCTACTTGTTCCTAAGAAAGACGGAACTTGACGAATGTGCGTTGATTGCCGAGCCATCAACAATATTACGGTAAAGTATCGCCATCCGATTCCAAGGTTATATGATATGTTAGATGAACTTCATGGGTCTAATATATTTTCTAAAATTGATTTGAAAAGTGGTTATCACCAAATCCGGATGAAGGAAGGTGATGAATGGAAAACCGCTTTCAAAACTAAGCACGGTTTATTCGAGTGGCTTGTTATGCCGTTTGGTCTTACGAACGCACCTAGCACTTTCATACGTCTTATGAACCATGTTCTTAGATCATTTATAGGAGTCTTTGTTGTTGTCTATTTCGATGACATACTGATTTATAGTAAGACCCTTGATGACCATGTAGGGCACTTGCGTTTGGTCCTAGACGTGCTTAGGAAAGAACTTCTTTTTGGTAACTTTAAGAAATGTTCTTTTTGTTCGGATAACGTCGTGTTTCTAGGGTTTGTGGTGAGTTCTCAGGGCATACAGGTTGATGAGGACAAGATCAAGGCAATCCAAGATTGGCAGAGTCCTAAGACGGTTGGTGAGGTCCGAAGCTTTCACGGCTTAGCCGGATTCTATCGACGGTTCGATCGGGATTTCAGCACCATTGCCGCACCACTAACCGAAGTGATCAAAAAGGACGTGGGCTTTAAATGGGAACAAGCTCAAGAGGACGCTTTCCAGCTCCTAAAACACAAGCTTACTCACACCCCTCTTCTCGTTTTACCTGACTTTATGAAAACGTTTGAAATTGAATGTGATGCTTCTGGTGTAGGTATAGGAGCCGTGCTAATGCAAGAGAAGAAGCCAATCGCCTTCTTTAGCGAGAAACTCGGTGGAGCTACGCTCAACTACCCGACGTACGATAAGGAGCTCTATGCCTTAGTCCGTGCACTCCAAACCTGGCAACACTATCTTTGGCCGAAGGAGTTCATGATTCACACCGATCACCAATCACTTAGGCACTTGAAGAGCCAACAAAAGTTGAACAAGAGGCATGCCCATTGGATGGAGTTCATAGAAACTTTTCCGTACGTGATCCAATACAAGCAAGGCAAGAAGAATGTGGTTGCCGATGCTTTATCTCGGAGATACACATTGATCTCGACTCTAGATGCCAAAATTCTCGGATTTGAGATGATCAAGGGAGCATATGCAACCGACCCCGATTTCCAGGAAGTATTTCTTACTTGTGAAAAGTTTGCTTCGGGACAGTACTTTAGAAGTGATGGGTTTTTGTTCTATAAAAATTATCTTTGCATTCCTAACTCTTCTTTGCGAGATCTTCTTGTTAGAGAAGCACACAGTGGAGGCTTGATGGGACACTTTGGCGTGGCCAAGACCCTTTCAATCGTACAAGACCATTTCTTTTGGCCGCACATGAAGCGTGACGTGGAACGAGTTTGTAGCCGATGCACCACATGTAAGTTCGCTAAGTCCAAAAGCCAAGGCCAAGGTATGTACACTCCTTTGCTGATTCCTAGTGTACCATAGACCGACATCTCGATGGACTTCGTCTTAGGATTACCCCGGACTAGGAAAGGTAGTGACTCGGTCTTTTTTGTGGTGGATAGATTTTCTAAGATGGCCCATTTCATATCTTGCCATAAAACCGATGATGCCTCAAACATTGCCGACTTATTCTTTAGGGAGATTGTCCGTTTGCATGGAATGCCTAGGACCATAGTCTCGGATAGGGATACAAAGTTTCTAAGTTATTTTTGGAAGAGCCTATGGTCTAAGCTAGGAACTAAGCTTTGTTTCTCTACTACTTGCCATCCGCAAACCGATGGTCAAACCGAGGTGGTTAATAGGACTTTAGGAACACTCTTAAGGACCGTGATCAAAAAGAATCTTAAGTCGTGGGAGGATTGTTTACCTCACGTAGAATTTGCATATAATCATGCCGTGCATTCTACTACTTGTTTTTCTCCTTTTCAACTTGTTTCTGGCTTTAACCCACTTACACCTTTTGATCTAACTCCTTTACCTTTGAGTGAACGTGTAGGCATGGATGGAAAGAAGAAGGCCGAGTTGGTGAAACAATTGCATGAGAAGGCAAAACAGAACATCGAGCGTAAGACCGAGCTATACCGCAATCTCGTTTGGATCTATTTACGAAAGGAGAGGTTCCCAGAAGAACGGAAGTCTAAACTCTTGCCGAGAGTTGATGGACCATTCACAGTTTTGGAAAAGATCAATGACAACTCTTACAAAATTGATCTCCAAGGTAAGTACTCCATTAGCTCTAGCTTCAATATTGCTGATATCATTCCTTTTGTTGCAGATCAAGACGATTTGAGGACAAATCCTTTTCAAGAGGAGGGGGATGATGCGATCATGGGCGAGCATGCTTTGGACGAGGAAGCTTTGAGCATACCCGAAGGTCCCGTTACGCGGTCCAAGACAGGGAAGCTTGCCGGAGCTGTTCAGGAGCTACTTAATGACGTTCGGATCAAGGAAGAAGATCAGCTTATGCACAATCCCGTTACCTCAATTTCGGCTACGATATTTTCTTGAGGTTGGACGTTAAGCATAAGTTGTTGTACTCTTTTTCTGTACTCAGTTTTGTCCCAATGGGTTTTCCGAGTAGAGGTTTTAACGAGGCAACACTTATGTTTCCTCTTTACGGTCCAATTTCATGAAATATATCATGAAAATTTGCATGGAATATATGTCAAAGGGACGAGGAAGGCCAAGAGGGTGTTCACACCTTGAGTTATTATTAGTCAAAGATTCAATGGTCTTAGTCTTATGAATTAATTAGACTTTGTTAATTTTCATGCATTGTTTTTAGTACTTTTTATCTTCATTCTCTCCCTATATAAACTATGTAATCTCTTTGAGAATAATCATTCATATTTTTATACAATATTTTCTAAAGAAGTTTCTCTCTTGTTCTTTTGTAAACTTGTCAATCTCTTGGTGGTTAGCCAACGAAATCAAACCGGTCACTAGGTGGTTAGCCTTGTGTTCTCCCCGACTCCAAGGTGGTTAGCCGAAGAGTTCCTTTGTTCCTTAGGTGGTTAGCCTTCGGATCTGGTTTACCGAGGGTCATTCATAACTCTCGACGCAACCATTCACTTCCGCCTCGTTTATCCAAGGATTTATTTGTTTCAATACCAAGAAGAGTGTGCATTTCTTTGGGAGAACGTATCACAAAAGATCCAAAGGTTTCTTCTTTTGCCCAAAGGATAAAGAAAATCAGAAAAAGCTTAGAGTTTTAATATTTCTAAAACTATATATAGAGAAAACTAAATGTACACGTATCAACCCGAGACAAACCGAATTCAAACCCGGATAGTACCTGGCATCAACCTGTCCCATCGACCTGACGAAGTACTTCGGTCGATTGGGTAGACTTCAGTCTGTTTTATGCTCCCTGGTGCATGCTCCGATCGACCAACGCCATCGATTAGATGAAGTAGGCTGGTCGATCTAGTGTTTCGTAGGCCCTTCGGGAGGTAGCTCCCATCGACCTGCCCCATCTACCTTGATATAGATTTTACTATTTTATTTAACTATTTTATAATGGTTTTGCACCAAAAGAGGTAGTTTTCTCGTATATGTAGTTTTTGAAGTCTTAATAGGTTTAATCATCAAAAATGATGCAAAATGAATCCAAAGAGGTGTCAAACATGCTACAGCCATTCACTCAAGTCAAAGAAACCATCCAAGTCACAATATTCACAAGATATGCAATTTCCCAAGTTGGACAGAACAGATGGACAAGACGTTTACCCTTCTTTTAAGGCCTTAGCCATCTTGTAATTCGATGAACTTTGGTGACGAGGTATATAATTGAGTTGCCTTTCTAATGCAGTTGGTTTTAAGTAATTTGGAGCTGTGGTTGAAGAGTTACACCCAATTTACTGAAGACATGTCAGTCTGGCTCAAAGGAGAAGCAAGCGTAGGAAACTGAAGGAAGGAAGAGCCAGCATCAGTCAGGGATTGAAAAATCCCCATTACTCGCATGTTCAAGGCAATATGATACTTCTCATGAACTCCACGGTCAAAAATCCCTTCTAAAGCTTCCATAGGAACCCAATGATGAGGACAAGACCGAGTGTAATACTTCATTCTTTGCTATATTTCATACAAGGTTTCACTAGCCCCTTGCTCAAACCTTGCAATCTCATTCCTAATCCTTGTCGTCCTTTGAAGAGAGAAGAATTTTGAGAGAAAACTCTTTTTACATTCATCCCAATTGGAGATTGAAGATTGCTTGATACTCTTTTCCCATTGTGATGCCTTATCTCCAAGTGAAAAATAGAAAAGAGTAAGCCTAACCACATCCTTAGAGACTCCACTCCTCTTCACCGTGGAACACAATCTACCAAAGGTGTCAATATGCTCAATAAGATTCTCATGTAACAATCCCAAGTAACAGTTGTTTTGGACCATGTTTATCAAGCAAGACTTGATTTCCCATTCATCATTAACGCATGGTGGAGGCCTAATTTCCATCTTGAGTTCATAATTGGTTCATCATAATCTCCAATTTTCCTCTCCATGATTTGTAATATGATACCTACAAACCAAAAGAGAGAAAACACAAAAACAACAATATACAAATAAAATAAAGGGACTTAGTCTACAAAAGAACGCAAATCCTAGTGCCTAATGCAAATATCCCCGATAACGGCGCCAAATATTTGATATAAGAAAAATTACTACTAAGTTTTAACCCTAAATAGCCATAAGTGCATGGAAAATCGGTGTAATACTTAAGGATTGAATCCGCAAAGAAATTTATTAGGAAAATAAGAATGCAAAGCACTCAAGAAGCTAAGTCAATGGATGTTTTTGGTTTTCTAAAGGTTCCTAATTAGCATAAGCTAAACAAGCAAGATAGGCAATAAGGAAATACAACCAATTAAGCAAGTAAACAACTAAACAAGACTAAAAGACTTAAATCAAACTATCAATGCTAAACCAAACTTAAAAGAAAGCAATTTAAAAGCAATATGAAAAGTCAACAAAAATTCAACCGGATTAAGACAAAATCGATTCAAATAGATAAAGGCATGGACTTTGGGTAGAGATCATAGACTATGGATGTTTAACTAATTACCAATGATGCTAAATAATATGATAAACCATTTCCAAGACATGGATCCTAACAAGTAGATTAGTCCACTTTCATGAATACTAATCACTCAAAATGACAATATTTCAATTCCTATTGATAGAGATTAGAGATCATTAATGCATAAGTCCATACAAGTCAAATAATCACCTTAAACATCAAGTGTTAATTGGCTAAGATGTGAAAAGTATGTTTAAATTTCTCATAGACATTTTCACAAACACTTTTCGGGCATGAAAAGACCATGATCAAGGATTTGATTAGCAAGTTTAATCCTAGCATTTGGCTCACTTTAAACAAAGGAAATCATAATAATCTAGACTAAAACATCATTAATCATCCATCTATCATCCTAATCTACTCTACCCAACATCCATTAAAGAGACTACTCACTCATGGCAAAAGCAAGAACCAAAACAAATGCTAATAAAGAGATAAACATGATTAGAGAAATGAGATAGGATTAAGAAAGCTTCAATAAACCATCAAAGATTCAAGCAAAATCAAAGTACTAAAAATTAGAGATAAAATCATAAAACATGTCTAACTTAGGGTTCTTAAAGTTCTAAAACATATATATAGTGAAAGGAAAAGGTATCGGGTCAACTCGGGACAAACCGGGTCAAACCCGGATTTGTGCATGCCATCGAGTGGTCCCATCGAACGGATGGAATGGGTGGGTCGATCCAGCACTTGGCAGGGCATGGGAAGCTTCCTGGCGTTCGTCCCATCGAGTGGTCCCATCGACTGAAGGAGATGGCCTGGTCGATCAGCCTGACATTTGCTCACTAAATTGGTCATAACTTTTGAACAGTAACTCGGAATGAGTTGAATCCAACGCCCACGTGAAGTTAACTCAATTTTCTATCTCCCCACTATATTTCAGATTAAACTGGGTAAAAAAAGCCTTTGTCGGACATGATCTTCAAGTTGCTTCATCTGCATTTTTCTGCTTTTGGTGTTGGTTCCATCGAGTGGTCCCATCAATTAGATCATGTGCTTCAGTCGATCTAGCACACATTCTCCTCATTTTAATATTTTCTTCACTTTCCTTCATGTCTTTCCAATCCTCTTTGGTTTCCTTTGCTTCCTAACTTCCAAAGTACCTGAAATGGACTTAAAATGCAATGCAAATGCATGGAATGAATCCTAGGACTCTAAGACTTAACCTGATCTAAATGGAACTCAAAATGAAGGGAAAGACACAAATCCAAGTCAAATGACTCTAAAACTAAAAAAATGTATGTTAAGAAATGCTAAAATATAAGTACATCAGCTACGTAGAAACAAGCACATTTGGAGATCTTCTCAATCGATGGTCCATCATTCGCAGTACCACTAACTAACTCAATCTATTCGGAAGACCTATGTTTAAACATGGCTCTGTTTTGTTTAAATTTTCCACTTCAAGCCCTGTAAATAATTCTCTATTCTTTTCTCAATAAATTTTACATTTTAACATAAAATAAAATAAACTTGAGAGGTGGCATGTTAACTGCTGAATTTAAAAGTTCAAGCGACATGATAATTATCATCAACACTACTTACTTTCATGAATTATGGTGATGCCTCATGACCACCGTCAGATTTTTACGTATATGTATGTAAATATAATGTGTGAAGTTGGTGAAAATGAGCTAGTCACGATTTTACTTTCATTGTCCTTTGCCATATCAAGACAGGCTCTTAGTAAATGCAAATTTGAATATCATGTGACAGGATATAATCTGACACATGTACCGATCGAGGCCATATGTACCGATCGAGGCCCCACATGGACCATGTCACAATTGCTAAATATGCTGAAAATTAACATGTTTCATGTGAAAGTTCTTATTCGTAACAATTGCTATACTTAGAGTATCATGGTAACATCAACATTCCAATAAACAATTCAATCTAATTACTGAAATAAATCAGTGGAAGATATCATCTTCGTTTGTGGTAAAGTGTAGTAATCAGTTTCTAAGCTTGTACGTAGTATGAATTCATCACTTAATGTATTTATTAACTTTGAGAAAAGTAAAATATAACAAATGACCGATCAAGAAGGTTTAAAAATAAAACAAAAAGGAGAAAAAGCGAAAGAGCGGCCGTTTGTAGATCTAGGATTTTGAGGCCTCTCCGGCGGCGGCCGTCGTTGTGAGAGGCTTTCGGTGTAAGGGTTCCTTTTGTAGATAGCTCATCTTTCTCTCTGGCTAGTGACTGAACGATTTCGTTGGTGTTTTTCTGGAGAAAGGTTTTGTTTTGCTATGCTTCGGAATCTCGGGTCCGGCGGTTTGGGGTCGGCTATGGCTTGGTGGTTTCTAGGCGAAGGGTCTGGACTGGTTTGAAGCTTCGGTCAGAGTCAGATTTTGATGTGGCGGACTTTTAAATCTGGTTTGTTTCTTTTGAGTGGCGATTTATTTCGTCGCGTGGGGAGCTCTCCGGTTTGGATCCGACAAAGTGTGGATTCGGCCGGTGGCAGGGGGACCAATCGTTTTTCTGTTGGGCCATTGTCAGATCTTGGTTTTGGTTTGTCGCTATCTCTCTCTCTCGATCCTGATTTTTGTTGTCGATTTTCTTCTTGAGTTTAGTAGTTTGTTCTGTCTCCAGCTTTTAGTTCTTCTAGTCTTCCACTCAATTAGGATTTGGGTGGCTTTTGGTTTTTTGCAGATAGTGTGTGCGTAGTAGTCGAGTTGGGGTTGGAATTTCTTCGTTTAGCATCTTTGTTATTTCGGTATTTCTATAATAGTCTCTTTCCATCGCCTTTAGTTTTAGTGAATAATCAGTTTTCGCCTTAGGTCTTCCATGGTCAGTTCTTGTAAGGTTAACTGCTTATGGGGATGCAAAGTTCTAGATTTAGACTCTTTAGGGTGAAGATTAGGTGGATAGAAGTTTAGATTTTTATTCGTGGGTTGCTGATCTTGCTATTCGTCGTATTCGGGTCTATTTTTTCGCAGTTGCCTCTAGCCTCATCGTCGACTTGTGAGTTTTGTTAGTTTTGCGACTTCTACTCTTACTGTGCTCTCCGTTGATTGCAATTGTTTTTCAGGTCCTTGCGTGTAGTGGTAGATTATTTTTTTAGTTTTCCGGTCATCTTTCGGGCTTTGTTTTCCGATAATCTTTCGGGGTTTGTTTCCCGCTAATACTTCGGGTTTTGTATCCCCTGTTGGTGACTTTTGGTGCTGATGTCGTAATCGTTGACAGTTGATCGCTGTATCTTATCATGTATTTCGTCCAGTTTTAATTTAAAACATTTAGATGAAAAAAACAAAAAAACAAATGACCGATCAAAGGAGAAACAGAAAACGTATGGTTGAAACAAAAAGCGTATGGAAAGGATTGACTAGTAAGAGCCCATTTGCATCTTGATCATTATTTCCACCTTTCGTTTTTGGTCTCACTCACTTAATCAAAGACTAATTGACCGATTAAATAATTTTCTGCATTAAAATCATATATATGAAAGGAGGCTATTCTTCTCCATGTGACTGTCACGTCATCACACCAGAGAATAACATGTGGCATTTTTTTTTTTTTTAAATAAAAAAATTCTTTCCAGCTGAGTGATACGATCGAAAGAACGGTACACGTTTTTTTTTTCCTCGACAATGTCCATTGATATTCAGTATTCAGTCGTTTGTGCTTCTTCAGTTTTATTACCTTCATCTTTCTTTCCATGAATTAAATACCTTCCGTTTCTGTGTAAGTTCAAGATGAGAATCAATGTAGATATGAATTCTTAATCTCATTTATTCATCTTTTTAAGTTTAGTCCATAAAAGATATTATTTCATATTCTATTTCTTCAAATTTGTCGTGTTTATGCCATGGGTTCGGGCCTCTGAGCGGACTTCAAAAATTTTCGATTGTAGAATTCCAAATGATGACTAATTGCGAAAGGTCTTCGTCTTCACTCCGAATCTCCTTTGACCATATCATGTATATCTCTCATTCGATTTCTATATAAAACTTTTATGTCGTTGCAAATGGTTTTTGATCTATTTTCGATTCAATTGAAGTTAAGCCACTAAGGAACATTCTTTTTCTCATTATAGGGTCTTATAGTTCATCCATTTTTTATGGAATTGTTATTCCTTAATAACATTTGGTGAGCAATTATTAAGAAGTTTAATTTCTATTAAGGAAACCATAAGAGACAAGTGTAAGACATAAGAGACAATTGGCAACATTCATGGATAAATCCATGACATGTATTAAGAGTCATAGCTTACTACTTGTCACACATGCCTACATTTCTACCATGATGGATGGTTGAGATTAATTTGGAAAAAAACCTTAATGAGGAACTAGGTCCTCTCTCCATCTATAAATACATATCTTTAGTCCATCATAAAGGTAATGAAAAATACACAACACATAAAAGAAAGATTTATAGGAAAGGAGAGAGAAACTTAAGCTCCTAACTAAAGATCAAGACTTCATCTTCCATTCAAATATCTATAGAAGAAGACTTCATCATCACAATGAACGGAGGTATTCTGCTAACTCTCTTTACGATTCTATTATGTAATTAATCTAGATGCTTAAAGATCTTAAGGATCATGTAATTTTATTAGCATGCGTGTAGCTTAATATTACATGCATATTGATTTGTTTAACATGTGGTATCAGAGCCCATGGATCTAAGCATTTGATTAATTCTTTAAGTATAATAGAATTATGTTTTGAACAATTGAAAGTTAGAGATATAAAAATTAAGAATTTTTTCTAGATCTAAATTTATGTTTTATTTGAAGCATGCAAATCTTAAACTAGAGAAATTTGCAATTATGAATCTTGTTTAAATTTATGCATGCATGCAATTTTCGGACATACATAATTCGTATGTAAATGAAAATTTTAGTATATTAAAATTCTAGCAAAATCGATCTATACTTGTTCTACGCATAATTCGCACAGAACAATGTTTTTCGTATTAAGTGCAAATATAGAGTTTGTAGATCACCACAGTGAGCTTACTCTAGAATGGTTTGTAAATTTGATATATTTATGTAGTACTTAGTTACCCACAGGTAGAGTACAAATATAAAATATGATCAATAACTTATGGAGTTTTGTATATGTGTAGATAAAGGATATCCACATATAACTTTATCTAAATAATTCAATACATAACTCATTAACGTTTTTCAGATGGTATGACTTTTTATGGAATTATGGTGAATACCCACAGGAGCACCATAGTTTCTTGTCATATACATTCAATAATAGTAAAAAAATTGTGTTGTAAATGTTTTGAAGCCTAATTAAACTTGTTGTATCTCTAAAAATTGCAGTATCGTTTCCTGCTAATTTGTCATCCATGGTCTTTGCTGTTCCAATCCTCACTGGAACCAACTTCTCAGAATGGAAAGAGGAAGTTGAGTTCACATCAGGAGTACTGGACTTGGATTTGGCACTTCGTGAAGAGGAGCCAAATCCAATAACTGAGAACAGTACGGAGAAGGAATATGTTTTCTATAAATCTTGGGAGAAAGCGAACAGATTGAGCATTATGTTTTTTTGGATGACAATAGCTAGCAACATCAAATCTTCCCTTCCGGTTGTAGATAAAGCTAAGGCTTATCTAGTAGCTATAGAAGAACGGTTTAAGACTGCAGAAAAATCCCTTGCTGGGAAACTTATGGCAGATCTTACAACCATGAAATATGATGGGACAAGGTCTATGTATGAACATTGCATTGAAATGACCAACCTTGCGGCTAAGCTGAAGAATTTAGGAATGAGTGTGGACGATTCCTTTCTTTTCCAGTTTATCCTAAATTCTCTGTCCCCTCAGTATGGACCATTCCAAATCAATTACAATGCCATTGATGAAAGATGGAAATCAAATGAATGGCTAACAAATTGGTCCAAGAGGAGGCTAGACTTGGTCGTGAAGGTACTAAAGTTGCTCATTATGTCAAAGATGCTGGACCTAAAGTTGGGAAAACACATCAAGGAAGCCTTAAAAGAGCATTGTCCCGAATTAATGATTCAAACCAAGCTAATGAGAAGAAAAAGGCAAAAAAAGATGAAAGATGCAACTTTTGCAAAAAGCCTGGTCACTTTCAAAAAAATTGCGCTAAAAGAAAAGAATGGTTCGAAAAGAAAGGTAATCTTATGGTTCCATAAGCTTTTTTGAATCTAATCTTACTAATATTTCTTCTAAAACTTGGTGGATAGATAGCGGTGCTAATGTGCATGTAGGCTGCATCAACCAGTCCAGCTCACCAGATCGATGCAGCAGGTCGATAGCGGTGACTTTTTTATATTGCATTTTATTGCTTTCTTTTAATATTGTTTAGTTGTTTGTTCATTTATTTGGTTGCATTTGCTTATTGCATTGAGTTTCATTTGTCTAGTTCGTGACATTTAGGAATCTTTAGAAGAAAAACTAAAAACACTTATCGACTTACCTTTTTAAGTTCTTTACGTTCTAATTGTCTTACTCAATCTCCTTGTGAAACAATGACCTCTAAGTATTACAATGACATTGCCATGCATTTGTGGTTCATCACTTAGAGATTAAAGCTTAGTAGCATCTTAAGTTTGCATAAGACTTAATTTCTCTACACATCACTATCAAGTTAATAAAAATCAATCCAAGAGTCTAATTTCCACTCAGTTATTCTTCGGATGTTTGTTTTTCGGGATAGCATAAGGAGATTGATATATCTTTTTCTTTTTTTAATTTTTTCGGTAATTTACAGTCTTTGGGTAAGTGACCATATATGCATTTGATGAAATCACAGGACTGCAAGTGGAACGTTTCACGATGGAGATTTTCTTCTAAACCAGCACGGGCTCAACCTAATTTCAGATGAGAAGGAACCAAATGTAATTCCATACCATTTTCTGGAGATGAAAGAAGCATTTATTCATTCAAGAAATGTTTTGTGTTTTCACTAACTATAGTTTCTCTTTGAACATCATTTTGATAATAAGGAGCTTCATTTCGAAATCACCCCTGAAGATCTCGAGGCAGTGGTGGAGTTGTACAACTAGTTCGACATAAATGGGTTGGCAATTGTTTTGCTATGAAGGTGATTTTTAATGAAAAATCACGATTTTGATTTATGTTGGATCTTCTAGAGTTAATGAGAGTTGAGATTCATGTTGCTTGAGCTTAGGAGATCATGAACATGGTTAGAAGTAGATTGTCCTGCCTGATTAGACCAGTGAAGTTTCACTAGCTTCCCTGAAAATAATATAACTGTAGGATTTACTTCATATACTTGAAAGTGAAATGTAAGTTACAGATCACAGAATGATTCCCTGAACCAAGTGGATTTGGAATTTGAGTTTGTTTAAATTATGAATTGACAGGTCATCCAGATGAACGTACAAAAGGAAATCCATAAGCAAATCGTTCAAGAGCTTAACATAAACCAAGCATCGCAATGTCCACATGTAGTAGTCTGCTATCACTCTTTCTACCATAACAGAGCATTTATCTTGGTCTGGAGTATAGGAACACAATTACTACAATATGAAAAACTGATATTTGTAAGTGAAATATATAAATAAATCGATATTACAATAACAATATCGATACATGAATTAGGAAGAAGAACGGATTTGCATAGGCGAGACGCTCTTTACTTAATTCTGAAAACGCCATGTAGTGTGACGGTTGTGTGGCTTCTGAATCCCAGGATACAACTGCAACTATTCTATCTCGCACAACCCAAGAGCATAATTTAACAAATGCTTTTTATGTGTTGTATTCTCAGACTAAAAAAAAAAAAAAAAAAAAAAAGAAATTGTGAGAAACTTGTATTGTTGTTGGTAGCTATGGAGGAGAGAAACAACAATGGCTTGACTAAATAGTTCAAGGCCAACGTCCAAAAATAAAGTGGAGTGGTGGAGCATCAATTGTCATCATAATGACGTGATTGAATTTTATGTTACAAATTTAATCACTTTGTTTTTGTTGTTACAAAATTCAATTCAAGGAGATATATTTTTTTGGACTCAATCAACATAATTCAAAATGGATTTGGCCCAAAAAAATAGTTTTTTGAACCGGTGATCCATTTATCAAATCCCAAAATCCAAAGCCTAAGCCTGCTTCGAGTATCTCCTTTCTCCAATACACCAAAATGTATGAATTCTCCACTTTATATCCAAGAGGATATTCATCCAAATTTGCAATGTGGGACATTTGCTAAATTTTAAAGATTTACAAGCTTCCCAAGTCACCCACTTTGGATCCCCATTTCGCATTCAAATCAACTTCAATTTTGACAAGTGAATACACTACGTTACAGTGCTCATGGCGACGTTTCTATTGTGCCTAAATTCCGGTCATTCCGATGACCGTCTCCACCGGAAAGTATACCGGAGAATGGTTTAAAACCATTTTGTCAAAAACGAATTCCAACAATCCCCACGTGAATATAAATGACTCTAGACACATGGCGACTCGCCATACTTGACAGACGCGACAAGACTCGAGAAAAAGACTTTTGATAGTACAAGCGAAAAATTCACGGTATATGAGCTGGTAGCTTTTTCAGCTTTGAACCAGTCGTTGTTATTAGCTATCGGATATACTCGACCAGGAGGTGAACATGATGTCTTGAACCACCCGGACTTTGATGTTAATAGATAAGTAACTCTTAAGATTCTAGGAACATAATTACTACAATATCTGCAAACTGATATTTGTAAGTGAAATATATAAATAAATCGATATTCCAATAACAGTACTGATATAAAATTAGGAAGAAGAACGGATTTGCAGAGGCGAGACGCTCTTTTTTTAATTCTAAAAATGTCCCGTAGTGTGACGGTTGTATGGCGTTCCGAATCCCAGGATACAACTATAATTATTCTGTCTTGCATAACCCAAAAACAGAATCTAATGAACGCTTTTTTTGTGTTGTACCCTCAGACTCAGAAAAAAAAAATAGAAAGAAAAGACATGAAAGGGATTTTTATTTTTGTTGTGTGGTCGACGTTATCAAAATGAGAAGATGAGACCTTTGATATATAATCAAAGCACTCGACGTTTATTTGGAGCATTCAAGAGGAGTTATGAGAATTGAATCTGAATGTTAAAGTCATTATTCCATTCTTGTCATGAATTACTTTTGATATTACACAATTCCCAATTAAAGGAAATAATTGTTGACTTTGTCAATATTATGACTTTAACTCATTTGAGAAAATAAAAATTTGGGTCGTAGGCCCATTTCCCAAATTTCAAATCTAGTCCAGCTCGACACGACATGGCACGGCTCGGTTTCGCATACACGTGCGGCTAGATTTCTCTTCTAACTTTCAAAGTGCAACATTTGACCTTTAGTCAATATTTCAAGCTTCTCAAGTTAGTCACTTTGGAACTCCATTTCTCATTCAAATTAATTCTGATTTTGAAAAGTGAATACACTACATTATAGTGTTCACGGCGACGATTTCATCATGCCCAAAATCCGGTCATTCCGATGAACGTCTCCACCGGAAAATGGTAGATAACCATTTCGTCAAAAACGAGTTCAAACAATCTCCACATGAATAGAAATGACTCTAAACACATGACGACTCGACAGGCTTGACAGACGCGACAAGACTCAAGAAAAGAACTTTTGAGAGTACAAGCAAAAAATTAACTGTATATGAGCTGGTAGCTTTTTCAGCCTTGAACTAGTCATTGTTAATATACGTCAGATTTACTCGACCATGAGGTGAACATGATGTCTTGAACCACCCGGACATTGATGTAAACCGAGACAACAGCTATAACACAGCTTCATTCTCTCACAAAACTAGGTTCTCTATTGTGTTCATCTTGGCCTTGAACATGCCTGGTTATCATGAGTGAATTTAGAGAATATAGTCGTTCATTCATTCTCCTAGAAACGGCCTCATTTCACACTCACTAGGTGATATTTCATTAGCCTTTATTTTATGAAGTATCCTGTAATACTCCACGGACATATCAAAGCTATGGTGAATATCATTAAAAGCAACACTTATCCTTTTAATACAGGAAGCATTGTACATCATCTTAGAAAATGGGTAGAGACTGGAGTCTCATAGTGCTTTTAGTAGAATCAGTTTGACTTAGTTTTCCCCTTGAACCTATTTCATGGGATCTCCAGTCATGTAGGTAGGATTCCCATCAAACATCCGCGTAAGTAATAGGCTTTAAACCCAATCCTCTTGATGATTTTACAATTTGATCTCGTGACACACCTTTAATAAATGGATCCTAGGTTGTCCAATGGGGTATAATCTTTTGAAACTACTCCATTTGAGATCAATTGTCTAATGGTTGTATGTCATCTTTTTAAAATATATAACTAACCATTATACACAAAACTCAATGTTGAGCTATAGTCGTAATGTAGAGACTTAGTACATGGAGTGAGTCCGCCGATCGGTTAAGTACTTTAGACTTCCGATCAAACTTGAGTAGACCTTGAATCTCTCAAGTATCATTTTAGCATAATGAGCTTGATATGCTTATTACTTTGGAATGTTGTGTAATCATAATCTCTAAAACCACATCCATTCCAAAGTAATACACTACGTTATATTGCTCACGGCGACGATTCTATCGTGCCTAAAATCCAGTCATTCCAATGAACATCTCCATCGGAAAACCCACCGGAGAATGATTTAAAACCATTTTGTCAAAAACGAGTTCACCATGGCGTACATGGACCGTGGATCTCTCGCTGATGTGATAAGACAAGTGAAAACAATTCTTGAACCGTATCTTCCTTTGTAGGGTCCGTGGATTTCCTCTAATCATATCCAAGGGTGCTGCTAGCTGTAAACAAAAGATAAATGTCTTTTAATCTTTTGCCCATCTTTTGTGTTCACAGGTTTTGCAAGGCCTTGTGTACATGCACAATGAAAGGCATGTTATACACAGAGACATTAAGCCATCCAACCTTCTTGTAAACTATAAAGGAGAAGTCAAAATCTCAGATTTTGGTGTCAGTGCAACCTTGCAAGCTCAATGGGACAGAGAGACACATTTGTTGGAACTTACAACTACATGTCGGTATGAAAACAATTTTCAAACCTTTTCGATATTTCATTACACGAAAACACATTCCTGAGCACGAGGTCTTGATTCTACAATTGTCCTCATTTTTTAGCCAGAGAGAATCTGCGGGAGCACATACGATTACAGCAGTGACATATGGAGTTTAGGCATGTTAGGACTAGAATGTGCCATTGGGCGTTTCCCTTACTTACAATCCGAAGATCAAAAGATTATGCCTCGCTGTAGAGAATCCACCACCAACCGCTCCTTCTGATCAATTCTCATCTGAGTTTTGCTCCTTTATATCAGCCTGGTATCAATTTTCTTGCAGCTGCATAATTATTCTGTTTCCTTTCCAAAAAATATCGAAAATTGAATTGATGCCTTCTTACTTTAATTTACATTAACAACAGCAGCATACAGAAGGATCCTCCTGCAAGATCATCATCTCTGGACCGGTTAGTATATCTTTTATAACACTACTCACCACTATCTCTCTCTGCTCAAAATAAAACTTTTTTTTGTGCGTGTTTGATGGATCATTCTTTGATCTTTATTTGCGTATTTCAGAGTCATCCTTTCATCAAGAACTTCGAGGACAAGGACATTGATCTTGAGATTCTAGTCGGAAGCCTGGAACCACCTGTGAACTACCCTATTTAAGTAAAAGTCCCATTTCTTGCTTATGGATAACTTGGTCGCTATACATGATGTATTGACAATCTCATATTCAATTACATTATATGATGTATGGTATGATAATATATAAATGTGTCCCTAAAATGTTTCATATATGAACCACTCATTCACCATGTTTTCCTGCGGCTTTGAAGTTTGAACATGCACCGTGGAAGATATTTGATACACTTCCTTTATAACTGACATTGATCTGAACACAGAGAAAAAAGCATGATATATCAAATTACTATTTGAAATATGAATATTAATGCTTATTTGTATTTTTGCCTGGCTCCTTAGAGAATTGTGGAATGCAAAAATTTTAATTTAGCGAAAACTTTATTTTCAGTATTCTCATATCCGCCGCCGTATTAACATAGGATAATATGGTAGTTATTAATCATAAATCAAAGGAACACAACACTAAAGGAAGGTACTTTTATCAAAGAAAAACACACACAACGCATGACATCACTCAGAATTCCAAAGCATGAACCTTACATCGAAGGAACAATCTACTTTATTATTACAATGCATTCAAAACATAACTCAGAACTTCAAACCGGAATCTTTGAGTTTCTCCTCCATGATCATGTCAACTTTGTTCCCCATTTCCGGAGTGATGATTCTTCCAATCACCGACTATCCCTTTGTGGAAATGGTTCTTGTAATCAATGCCATTGATCGATTTTCCGGTCTTGTTAACTTCTAAACTGCTCAGGTTAGGCAGAGAGCACATCTCCAAGATCTCATCCACAGATCCATTATTTTCTTCATCCTCAGAAAAGGGACAACCCAAGAACTCTGCAAGTTTCTTGAGCTGACCATGAGGATCTGTTTTCACTTCATCGTACCTCATAAACAGAACATGCTTTGGGTTTTCCAAGCTAGCTTTCCAATAACTCAGGATATGATCCCAAAAAGGACCAAACAAGCAAACTCCACTGCAAAAAGACTCAAACATAGACTCAAGAATGTTTCTGTCCTCTTCTTTGTTCAGACACCTGCAAATGATATGCCAACGCGACACCAGAGAATCCTTAGCATCCCTGCAAATGTACACTACCTTGCAAGGAGAGTCTTTGAGAGCTTCTTGCAGCGTATGGAACGGCATGTGAGTAGAGAACAACCTTGGAGATAACGATGAGAGCTTGGTCAAGTCCAGTTTTTGGGTGTCGCGATACAGATTCATCTCAAGAACCGGTACGAGGTTATGAGGATTGTTGGATAAAAGAGGATGATGATGTTGGCTCATAGTATCATCAGAAGAACGGTTTCATTGATCTCTCGAAGAGCGCGACAGTGAGTGCCTTGAGCCATAAGGTACCGCATTTGGGGAAGGATGCGATGATGATATCAGTGTCTTGAGGCTGAAAACCTCTCTGGAAATTAAGGACACCTTGGAGAAAGTTGTAGTAATACCAAGAACCTTGGTACTTGCAGAGGTTTCGACCGAGGTACTGTTTCTCTGAAGGAAGGGAAGAGATTAGAGTCTTTGTTTCTTCGGTTAAGTCTTCGTCTCTCAAGTTCATCCAAAACTCTTTCTTCTCCATTTTTTTTTTTTTGACCGACGTATGTTGGTTACAATTTGTGCGTTTGCTTCAAACCCCTAGCATCACTATTTATATTGAAAATCTTGTATACTACTGAAAGAGAAGAAGTTATGAGATAAAATGTTAAAAGATTGACCCAATCGCATGTTTACACATCATTATTTAAAATATGTATCTATTTTCTTGATTATTTTCTTACTATAAATTTAATAACATAACAAAGTCAATAGCTTAAGAAAACATAGATTCATCAAAAATTAAAACAGCCACATTAATATATAGATAAATTAAAAATGTGTATGCAATGCATCAAGTCTCCAACATTGTTATAACATCCCGACTTGATAAGGTGTATTAACTAGTAATTAAACTAAATTAATGTAAAATCTACTCCATATGTTTCTAAAAGATAAAATTTCTAGATTTTTCACATATATTAAAAAAATATTCAAGTTCAAAAATAAATGTATAAACCTTTTAAACTAAACAATTTCCTATGACTTTAAACCAATAGTAATTCCAAAAAATCAATTAGTTTCAATAAATACTTTGAAGTGTACAATTTGTTATCATTAGTTAGTAAGAAAATGCATAGAAAATCTTAAAAATCTATCTTTAAAAAACTAAGAAAAAGGCTAGAAAATTTATCTGTTAGTATTATTTTCATTTTTTAAGAGAAGTTAATAAAAAACATAAATGCATTAATTATTCATTTGGACATAAATGTGGTGAGTCATATAAAGCAGAGGGTAGGAATGTATCTCCTCTCTTAAATTTCGAATCTTATAATCCCTACAAGAAAAAAGCTCTTTTTGTTATGGCTCCTCAAAATTATGCCGTTAGGGACCACTCTTCCTATTTAAAACAAAATATAGAGTTTGTCCGATGACTATAAAACTTGATGACTAAAAAATAAAGAGATAATAATTTTTTTGTCCGATAGATAATCATATATATTAATTGAAAAATGAATATGGCTGAGATTAAAAGTTGGGGTGGTTGATTACTACCATATCTTTAATGAATTATTTCTTTTTAATTAGAAAATTGTATTTCCTTTTTTAAAATTTATATTTTCGAAATTTATGAAATAAAAAATATTTTCAGGTTTATCTCAACCGGAAAAAAAAAAAATGAACCAAAAGAAATTATTAAAAAATTGATTTTCTTTCACCAGATCAATATTTTTGATTTATAAAATTTGAAAATAAAAAAAAATTATTTTAAATACAATAATAAATGGGAGAATTTCAAAAATGCCACTTTTGAAATATCATTTTGCAAAAATGTAGTCATGAGTTGTCTATTTTCAAAAATACCACAAATTAATAATTTTTTAACACTTAAATCTTAAAATTTTAAATTTTAAAAAATGTTTTGACTCTAACAAACTTTAAACCCTTAAAACTAAACCCTAACATAACATAGTTAACCTAAACATAAATAATATTTTAAATAAATGATATAATATTAATGGCATTTTTGAAATTTTTTTTAAAAATGTGGCATTTTTGAAAAGTGGCATTTCAAAAATGGTATTTCTCAAAAAAATTCATAATAAATAAATAATGAATTAATTATAAAAGGAAGTAAACAAAAAACATAAGAAAAACAATATATTTTCTTATTTTAAATTTCCTATTTTTTAATTTCTAAAAATTAAAATTAGTTTCAAACTTTTTGTCTAACAAAAAACGGATTTACTGCAAAATTAATAAATAAGAAAAAAAAATTCAAATCAAGATAAGACAAGTCTCTTTAGTTTTTTTGCCGTAGTCTTTTTAGTATTAGTCCGTTTCATTGATATGTGAAATCAGTGGGAAAATAAGGCAAAATAAAATAGTATTGATTTGTATTTTCAAATTCAAATAAGTTATGGGACTCGAAAAATTAGTAGACAACCAATTATGAATGGATAAAAAGCAAACACAAACGTAGTAATCACCTTCAAAACAATTGAGATGATTATTGAAGGTTTTATATAATTCATTATTCTTATATCATTGTAAAATATGTGTAAATGGTGTGTGCGTTAATAAATTTTTTTGACAAGATATGTGAATTTTACAAGAAAAAAAACGAAGAAGAACGACAAAATTTTGTATAATCATTCATAACTAATTTTAAGACGAAGAATCCTATGAGTGGGATTGATTGGATGATAAAATTGTAAGATGGGACTACAGATTTAATAAAACTCAGAAGAATGCGGTGAAATATGTTCTTTTTGCACACAGAAATACATGGTTTTCTGTGGGCCATGGCTAGTTTAAAACGGAAAAACATTTATCCTCATTTTTGGCCACAAATTCAAAGGAGTTGACCTTCATGATGTCTAACCCAGATGATTGGCCACGTTTTCAACCGGAGCTGGATGAGTTTAAGGAGCTGTGGAATTCGTTATCGGAGTTCTCTCTTATTTATTGCCCATGGAAAAGAATAGGAAAGCATACCGATTTGCTAGGAATGTCTGTTTAAGGAAAATAATATTCTCTATTATTGGTACTTATGTTCTTTATTGGTTAACGGATACCCATGTATTTGGATGATCGATAAATGAAGTGCGTTTGTGACAAAAAAAAAAATTAAGACGAAGAATAACAATAACTAATTTTAAGATGAAAAATTGTTTTACTAAAAAACCATCTAGTAGCAGGTTAAAATCTAAAAAGATTCTAAAGTTTTTTTTTTTTTTTTAATTCTGCTGCGAAGGATTCCTTTCACTTTCCAACTCACGTGCTCCCTCTACACGCTGCTATCAATTCGTACCCAAGTAGCTCAGTCTTTGGCTCAGCCTGTCCGAATCTGGCAAGATCTATTTGATGGTTCAATTGAATATCACAGCGTCTAAATCACTTTAATCGAGACGCTGTATAAGCAGGTGCAGCTTTTATCTAGATTTTTCTGACCAGATTCTCTATACTTATACCAATATTAAAAATTTATAGTATTTCTCATATTTTCTAGGGTATTTGTTTGTAGCGTGTCTATTCGAACGTGTCTTTGAAATGTTAAATATAGGGTGCAGAACTTCTTATCATAGTAAATTTTTCATATCCTATCGCAAGTTCGATTATAGCTAGGTTCTGCAACTTTTATTATAAGGTAGTTAGTTTAGCGACTAGCGTAACCAAGAAGTAAATTGTTTCCTTTACTAGAATTTGATACTACATTATAATTTTTTTCTAATTATTCACATTTTTGGAGATTTTGTTATAAAATATTCCACTAAATTTAATTCATGTAAGTTTTTTTTAACTTTTGATTTTTAAAATAGTTTTTTTTCTGTAGAAATAAAATTTCAAAATATTAAGGTAAAAGGTGGAAAAAGGGAGATAGTAGTGAAAGTAACGAAAGTTTTAAAATAAATATAATTAGTGATTTCATAGTCGTTTAATATTTATTTTTTTGAAAACATTAAATTATAAAATAATAATAATTTTATAAAACAACTTAAACTTATCAATAATATAAAATAAATCGGGGAAAAACATGCTTGTTACTTTCTTTTGTGCCGCAATTGTCATTTCCTTATTGTTTTATAAATGATTACATACGACCAATTCATGGACGATAAATCTTTTATCATAATGGTAAAAGTTATGTAATCATATCATATATAAAATTTATAACTCAATATCTTTTAATCGCAACATCTAAAGATAACCCCAAATGCTAATAATTTGTGTAACATCTATGTTGTATCTCATTTACAAAAGAAAGATAGTTCGATATAGATTTTGATATGATTTTTTTAAAATATCCACTGTTCTACTATGCATAATAATTTTTTAAAAGAAAATAATAAATATATTATAGGTATTTATATGGCACATCCAACATAAAAAAGTACGGCTTAGTTTCATATATAACATGGTAATTACGATTTCATTCATCTTTTTGGTGGTAGCGCTGATTTTTCTTTTGACATATCAATTTCGCGCAACGATATTCTCTATTCCATAAATTTAGAACGTCTTAAATTTGTCGCTTGTTCGAATCTTTTGGACTAAAAGCATTTGGGTCAAATAGTGATTTTTCAAGCAAATTTGTCTCTTAGATTATGATGTAGAATTTACACTTTCACTTGAAATTTGTTACAAAGATTACATTTTTTGGTGTTTTGTTGTGCAACTTTATATTATGTGATTGTTTCATTTATATTAATTTTAAATTAATTTATTGAATTTTTGAAAAGTTTATTTTAATTTAAGATTTAAATTTTATTAAATGAACGTATAATAATAATTAAAAAAACTCTTTTACATTTTACATAGTTTTTTTGTTATTGGAAACTAATGTAAATATAACTTTTATTTTTTATTTTTCTCTTTAGTAATTTAGAAATACAATTACATAAATTTATTATCACTATATCAATGTAAAAAAAAAATTTCATTCTAAATTTTATGAACATTCTAAAATTTTAAATATGTTCAAGTATTATTACTTTTTTTTTGTAAAAATCGAATTATAATATTATCATCAATAAAATTATAATTCCTCCGCTAAATGCAATTCGCAACTTCTCATATGGTTAAGATAAATGAGTCTAACTGTTTAAAATAATTTGATTTTTATGTGAGGCGAGAGAAAAATAAGGTAGAAGAAATTTGAGATAAGAGTCAACGTTATCCACAGCTTGCACGTAAGTAATACCCAGAAACATATTGAATTAGTTAGGAAAGTAGGTAGTTTAAAAAAAAATTATTTCAAAAATAGATGTTTTACTGTAGCATATTAGAGAAATATATATATTTTTACTGTTCCATTAATAGAGGGTTTTGTGTGAAAAGACGGAAATGGACATTTGATGTTGGGATGCTGAGATGTACATGATGATGGTGGACGAATAGTGTACACTTTAGTTTAGGGTGGAAACATGTGTACACTGTAGTTTATGGTGAAACAGGTGTACATGTACACGATGGCGGTGGACAGACGATGTACACTGTAGTTTAGGGTGGAAATGGGTGGGATAAGCGGTGTACATGATGGTTTGAAGTTAGGACGGCCAAATGTACACTGGCAGTGTACACTGCGGTTTAAGGTGGAAACGAATGCGATAAGCGGTGTACACGGTGGTATATAGGATGTATATACTGTCATCTCATCCACCCCTGCTCATCGTCGTCCGGTCCATCTAATACGGTTAGACACAACTCCAAAGCTTATCTATATGATCCGATTTGCTACCAATTCGAGTTTTTAAATTTCTTCTATTATTTTGATTTTTGAAAGAAACTTGCCGATCAACATTATTCAACATTAAAGCCAATTCGAGTTTCTAGATAATCTACACTCTTATTCAACAGTAAAGCCATCTAGTTTCATGTTCAAAATGATCCAAAAGAACCCTAGATTTACTTAAATCTATAAACCACAAAATCTCGCCTAAATTGAACAACGAGCACAACATTTAAGAATACACACTAAAGCTATAAAACCAAAAAAACACAAACCTACACAAACTATATCAATTACGAAACTAAACCCAATGATTGAGCAACGCAATCAGAGGGCTTACCTTTTTGACAATGGGAGATGAGATAACCGAGTCGATTTTGATGAAGAGACTGGAAATGAAGATTGCCATGAAATTGAAGAGCCCATTTTGGTAGAACGACTTGAACGAGTCAGACTCGAGTCGAAAGGGACGAGCGAGCAAGTTGATGAGACCAAGCAAGACATCTCCGTCGAGCTTGATTAGTGAACATAAACCATTTGACAACAATGAAACACAAGAAACAAAAATTGATTCTCTCTCACTCTTTCTCTCTGTAACAATTTCAACGTCGATTTGACTCAAACCATCAGCTTATCCTCCTCCTTATCACAACCACTGTCGTTTCTTCCGCCGCCTCTCGTCCGTCACAACACTCCGAACAAAATCATCGAAGCAATGATCGGCACCAGAGATTTTCGTGATTGTGCCGCATATTTTCTCTCCGCCGTCGATGACAATTTCAGAATCTCTCTCTCTGCTACCATTTCATCCCCCACCGATTTTGACGCCGCCGATATCTCCTCCTCCTCCAACAACGGCGCAGAGCTAATTCCTCATCATTGTCATACTCGTCCTTATCTTCATCACTGTACTCATCATCCTCATCTTCGTCTCTGAGCTGATCTTCTCCGTAATCAAAACTGTAACGCCTCGACCGCCACCGTTCATGGGCACCCACGCCCACTCTCGGCCCGTGGACCCCACCTTTGTCCGACGGCCGGTGCGTTAGTCTGGGAGGCTCGAAAGACTTGTTTACTGACCCTGTAAATCACCACGTGATCTTTCCCCGTATTTTGTCCTCACTCACACGGTACTGGAAATGACTTCCCAGTAGGTCACCCATCCTGAAATTGCTCATGCTCAAGCACGCTTAACCCTGGAATTCTGTCAGGATGAGTTACGGAAAAGATAAGTGCACTTTGGTGACATAGGTAGTCAAATCAATTCTTTTTAAGCCTCTCCATATGCACAATATATTTCCAGAAATCAGGGTGTTACAATTAATTGTAACATCCAGAAAATTGAAGGTTTTTGATTTAATTGGAAATCCTAAAATTCTATCAAACTAAAAGATGTTTTTGATAAATATTAAATTTTTTGGACAAAACTATAATTATCAAAGATTAAAAGCTCATGTTGATGATAAATAAAACCCTTTAAATAGCCTTCTTAAAGAGTATTATGGTTTTTAGTTTCAGAATTCATCACCCTTGCTCTAGGTAACTCGTTTCTGTTTTTCCAGAATATTAAGTCATATTTCAAGAGACAAAAATGTACCTTAAACGGATTCGATTAAGGCGATCAAGTACTTGTTGCAAAGCAGCTCGAGTTTAGTTTCATAATCAATAAGAACCAATAAATTTGGAGATTTGAGTCGAAAGTTATAGTAGATGCAAGGTGAGTATGTCGTCTGTGAAATTCTGGTTATGCAGTTTTAGATCTATAGTTTTTACTTGACTTTCAAGCCTCGAAAACTATATCTAATGGTTTCTGATTTGAATGATTAAATAGTTGTTACGAAGCTATGGGAGTCTAGTTTATTTTCCAAGAAGAATCGTGTTATTTGGTGCTTATATCTGAAAGTTATCACTTGAACAATAAAAACTGGTCGACTGGAAATTCTGGATCTGCTATCATCGCTCAACAGTTTCTGTGTCCACAAAAAGGTTTCGAAAATCTTATCAATAATACTCCGTTTTGAGCATTTAAATATTCAATACAAAGGTATATGAGGCTAGTTTCTGATTCCAGCTGAATCATATAAATTGGAGATCTGTAGAAAAAGTTATGTTGCAATCACGAAGGCAGTGGCTGCTGAAGTTTCAAAACAAGGAGGTGCATGACCTAAGTGTTCGAATTGGTATTTGTGGGCGTTGTAGCATTGTCGGTTCAAGCTCCTTTCGATCCGAAAACCAATTCGCAGGTGATTATAATATTAATTTGAATGATAAGATTTTGTGATTTAATCTAATTAAATTAATTTAGCCATAAATAATTAAGGAATAATTAAATTATCTTAAAGCATGATATTTAAAAGTATATGTTTATCATATTTAAGTATGGATCATGATTCTTGTATGATATATGTTTGGTCCTGTTAAGACCGGTATCAGCATGCTATTTTGATTTAGTAGCTCTACTGGACAATCCGTGGCAGCTGGCACTTCCACGCTGTATTATGTACTTTAGTATTCTGTTAATGGTATTGGGGTCGACTAGTGCCGTGGCGTACTTCATTACCACCTCGGTAGACGCCAGCATGGCTATCGAGTATATTATGTATATATTCGGTTAGTATCAGGTTTGGATTGACTAATGTTGGGGTCATACCACTCCGCACTGGTATCAGCATGCTATTCTGGTTTAGTAGCTCTATTGGGAAATCTGTGATAGCCGGCACTTCCATGGATGTATTTTGTACTCTAGTATTCTGTTAGTGGTATTGGGTCGACTAGTGCCGTGGCGTACTTCATTACCACCTCGGTAGGCGCTAGGATGGCTATCGAGTATATTATGTATATATTATGTTAGTATCTGGTTTGGGTTGACCAATGCTGGGGTCATACCGTTCCGCTTCTGATATTGCATTGCTAGATATCTGGTCGCTCTGTAATGAAGATATCTTTCTGCTCTGGTGATTATTTTGTTCTGATGATTATTTTGCTCTGCGTTAAGTTATTATATTCCGTTGATTTATTGATGTTCTACTGGCAGTATTATAATCTGTTGAGTTTAGTTATGTTTCTCTAAATCTGAACATTTTTTTGTTTGCACCAACACGTCATGAGCATTAACTGTGCGGGATCAGACCATGTTGGTACATGTGTGTCGGGTTTGTAGTCTCACTGAGCAATTTTTCGCTCACCTAAGTTCTTATTTCCGTGCAGGTAAGTTTCAGGAATCAAGTGATTAAGTGATCACCTTTCGTCGGGGGTTTAGAGCGAGACTCGGTAGTTTTTCCTTTATAATATCAACTTTTGTTTTCTGGTTTTGAATTTAAAGAGATTTCAGACTTTTTGTATTATGAATTTTTTGATTAATAATTACTTTTATTTTAGTAATATTCTGAAAATTCCTTTGGAATTTTCGGGGCGTTACAAAAATGGTGCCACCATACAGATCTGAAGACGGATAAATATGGTCCTGCCGTGCAGATATGAAGAATGATCAATCTGAAGAATGATTGATGTGAAGAAGGATTGAGGTAGAAAGAGAAAATCGTGAGAGAGAGAAAAAGAAACGAGAGGATAAGAAAGAAGCATTTGATTTTTTAAGATCCATGGCACAAATGTAAATATTTACAAAAATGAGGGTTATTTAATTTGCTAGAGAAATATTTGGATCCACATAAAGTGTCTACTTTGCAAATTGTGAATAGTAAACTATCCATTTTGACAATTTAACTTTTAAAAACTGCCCTATTTGCAAATTTTCTCCATTATATTTTATCAGAGGCACACAATTATTACTTAAAAATATATATTATGGTGAAAGTATCCTAGATTAGAACTTGTAATTTAGTTGTTTGTATTAATGCCGCCACTATAATCCCAGTTCAAACAAAAAACATTTTAGATAGTTCAAAATTGATAATACCGAATAATATTGAGCTATATGTGTATGCTGTAATGTTATATAAATGTGTAGTTGTTTATTTGTAAAAAAGATTAATTAAATATAATAATATATGATAAAAGGGTTATTTTGAATTATCATATTGTGTTTTTATATATTATAGTGAATACATAAAATTTGGAAATATATTTAAAAAAGAACTAAGAATTAGTAAAAAAGAAGTAATGCTGTTAAACATTTAATAAAAGAAAGCCATATATTTTTATAGTAAATATAAATGTGAAAAGGAAAAAAATAAACGGAGGAGGAAATTTTATTCACAAACAAAAATAGAACAGAAAAGCAAAATTTAAGAAAGAACTAAAAAAATAGATTGAAATGGAAACAAAATTTAAGGAAAAACTAAAAACTAGATTGAAATGGAAAATATAATGAAATAGAAGCAATATAGTATTATTTTAGGAAAATGAAAATCACAAATGGTAAAAGTTAGTGGAAATGGGGCAAATTAAAAACCGAAAAGGGATCTAACGGGGCACCAATAGGGATTTACCCAAAAAAATTATGCAAGCTTTGATTTTTTACATAACAAAATTAACAATTTAAGAAAGTTATCGAGGGCACGTGCACCCCTTGCTTCTTACCTTAATCCGCCCCTGGTAATACCTACACATCATCGTTATTTTCTATCCATTTCCTCTTACTAAACCGTATTTTTTGTGGGAGTCGAAACTCGCACAACCAAAAACTTGTGAAGAGATTTAGGGATTCGACAAACTTCTATGTAAAGAAACCAAGAAACTGAGATCCAAAGATGGAGATTTTATTCCAGCTGTTTTGAAAGCTGTTTTTAACGTAATAAGTGTTTAGCTAGGTCAATTTTTGGATCCCCTTTTCAAAGAGGTACATTGTCTATTTATACACAAATAGGTCGGCTAGGTTTCTTCCTAAACGAGAAAGGAAAACTTCCTTATTCTTCGGAATTTCTTTTCTGGTTTTCATGGGCTTCTTTCTTTGCCTCGTCGCCTCGGCCCACCAATGTCTTGTGGCTCGTTGTCTCGTTCTATCTAAGACGTTGGGCTTGTTGCTTTGTTGGATCATCGATGGGCTGGCTCGTCGCCCATTTCTCCTTGATGCCGAGCTGAGGGTTTTGGTTCGCCAACATGTTGGCTCGTCACCGTTCTGCTGGTTTGCCTCCCACTCATTTCACTGCCTAGCCAAGATGTTGGCTCATCACCGCTTCTTCCTGCTGCCGAGCCAAGATGTTGGCTCGTCACTTCTTCTTCCTGCTGCCTAGCCAAGATGTTGGCTCGTCACTTCTTCTTCCTGCTGCCGAGCCAAGATGTTGGCTCGTCACTTCTTCTTCCTGCTGCCTAGCCAAGATGTTGGCTCGTCACTTCTTCTTCCTGCTGCCGAGCCAAGATGTTGGCTCCTCACTTCTTCTTCCTGCTGCCTAGCCAAGTTTGGCTCGTCTCCTTCTGCTTTATGCTGCCGAGCCAAGTTTGGCTCGTCGCACACTTCTTCCTGCTGCCTAGCCAACAGGGGTGTTGGCTCGTCACTCACTTCTTCACGCCTGCCGAGCAAGTTTGGCTCGTCTCCTACTGCTTTATGCTGCCGAGCCAAGTTTGGCTCATCGCACACTTCTTCCTGCTGCCTAGCCAACAGGGGTGTTGGCTCGTCACTCACTTCTTCACGCCTGCCGAGCCAAGTTTGGCTCGTCTCCTACTGCTTTATACTGCCGAGCCAAGTTTGCCTCGTCACCGTTTCTTCATGATGCCGAGCCAAGTTTGGCTCGTCACCAATTCTCCCTGCTTCCAGGCCAACAGGGGTGTTGGCTCGTCTCCTGCTTTTTCCATTGCCTAGCCAAGTTTTGGCTCGTCGCTTACTTTGCTCCATACTTAATATTTTTAGCAGTTGATCTCGATGGGGTGAAAACTGACCCCAACAGTTAGCCCTCCAGCTCGGCAGTATTACTGGTAATAGTGACGAGGTGAAAAGTCAAGATCGAGATCAACTCTGTTTGGGCTACCGAGCCAGCTTTGTGGTGAAGTTGTCATCCGGGCATTATTGACACATGCCGAGCCGAACCGAGTGTTACCAAGGTGTTTTATTTCCGAGCCAACACTAGAGTATCTTATCACCGAGCCAAACCCCTTGACGTGTTGCTGATTCATCTTTGATTGCGTTGCCGAGCCACTTTGGCATGTGACATTTGTTTTTCATTATGCCGAACCGACACCTTTATCATGTTGCCGAGCCAACTTATCACTCATGACCGAGCTATTTGGCTCGTCGTCGTTGTAATGCTTAGACTGCCATTCTGCCGAGCCGTCCTTTCCTGATGTTGGTTCGAAGTATCTCTGTTCATGATTACAACTTTGTTGGGAACTGTAGGCGTTTCGCATGTTCCTGAGGCTGCGTGGCGTCACGCGCTGTGATTTCCTGCTTCTTTATATTTAGATCTTTGCCTCACTCCTCATAACTCACTTCTCTTCATTTCCGAAAAATCAGGTAGCTCTCTTCTCTCTCCTCTTCTCTCTCCTCTTTTCTCTCTTTTTTGCTTAAGTAGTTGGCTAGGTTTTCATCGGTCCTCTTGTTCCACCGCCGCCACTATTTAAATTTTCCGATCCATCTTCAAACGTGGCTCGGCGTCTCCTTGCACTTTCCGATCCATCTTCGAACGCATCCGGCGAGTGCTTGAATTTTCCGATCCAACTTCATCCGGGTCGATTTCTCCTTGATCTTCCGTCTCCGAGCCGAGATTCATCACATTTAAGTGTTTCCGAGCCAAGAAACCCCCTCCAATTCTTTCTAAGTATCAGTTTGACTCCGAGCCGAAATATCAATGTCGCATATCACCGAGCTGGAAGATTCTATTGGTTCGGCAACTTCTGCTTCACTGCTGGGTCGCAAGATGGTATTATCTCCGGAGGTTTCCGAGCCAGCTGAGCCTAGTTCTCCACAGGGTCGACTGCAGATTGTTGTCCCGTCTTTGGTTGACGAGGCTATTGATGCCGAGGCGGATGCCGAAGCAGCTCTGGTACAAAAGGCTCTCGAAGAGTTTAAAGCCGAGCCGACAGAATACGTTATTGACGAGGCAGAAAAAATGCGTTTGGAGAGATTGTTTGCGAGCCACCAGGCTAGCACGTCGACGAGGCGAAAGCCTAAGAAAAAAGCTCCAAAGAGACGACCTGACCCTCCTGGTTCATCCTTATGTACTGCCGAGTCCTTGGAGGCGTTAAGGCATCGATTCCACATTTCAGAAGGTGTCGAACTGGTTGTCCCAGCTCCAACTGACCGAGCCGAAACTCCTCCACCCGGGTATTTTACTCTCTATGAGAGTTTCTTCTACGGTTGTCTGCTCTGGTTTCCGATCCCTAGCTTGATCGTCCGCTTTTTATACAAGCATGGGTTAGCGCCGAGCCAAATTACGCCTCGCGGGATGCGTCACCTAGTTGGGATTTGGTTAGGAGCTATGAGTGCGACGTGACCGTACGCATCTCCCACCTCCGGCAGTTTCTTGAGTTCCGGAAGATTAAAAACTCCAACGCCTACTACATCTCCAATAAGAAACAAAGAAAAATCATCGAAGGCTTTCGGAGCAAAGACGGTGATTGGGGGAACTATTTCTTCTTCGTTCCTATCAATGATGCTACGGTCGAAGCTGAGAGCCTCCATTACGTCAAGTCGGAGTGGGGAAATATTGGTGGGCGAGCCGTAGACCCTTCAGGAGATTGGTTAAAGTTTCACTTCGTAGCCAGCTGACCAATTCTTTGTTTTTGCTTTTGCAGTTCGGCGGGTTCTCCCTCGTTACCCAGAAGATACACTTACGCTTCGGAGCACACTTGCTGCTAAGAAGTGCCATTGGGAGAAACACTTTTCCTTGAGAAGAGTTGAGAAAGCCCGAGCCATTTTCGCCGGTGTAGAAGTATCTGACAGCTCAGAATCTGAATCTTCGTTGCCAAGTCTTCCAAGGGAAAAGATGGGAAAAAGGCTGACGATCCGCGATAAACAGGCAATGAAGGAGAAAGAGGCAAGAGAGGCAGCTAGCCGAGCCGACGAAGCAATGAAAGGAGTCAATCAATCTGCCGAGCCAGTTGCCGAGATGGTTACCCAGACTGCCACCGAGGTGGAAGAGCAGCTTCTTCCCGAGCCTCCAGCAGTTGATGCAGAAACCAGGGAAGTGGTGTCTGCTATCGTTCCCGCTGCTAGGCCTTCTAGCTCGGTAGTTGTTCAACACAAGGATGTCCGGAAGAAACGCGCTGCTGCCGAGCCTGACAAGGAAAAGAACAAAGAAAAACAAAAAAGGAAGCGCCAAAAACCTTCTGATTCAACTCCAGCCGAGCCAACATTAGCGTCATTCAGACACGAAGGACCCAAGCCGATCTATAACGACGGGGAAGCTTCTGCGACTCTCTTTTCGTAGGTCCGCTGCTCAGGAGACAGGCTGCCTCCTGTCGACGTTCTATCCCATGGCGACTTATATACCGACATGTCGCTCCGAGGAACCAAGGTATGTCTATAGAGTGAATATCTTGTCAATTGATTAGCCCCGAATGCTGACTGTTTTCCCCTATGAACAGTTCGTCGCCTCTATAAACAAAATAGTCGCTGCTTTCGAACAAGATCTGAGGAAGGATAGGCGCCGGGTCGAAGATGCCCAAGAAGACGCGTCCTTTTTCAAGAACAAAGTTGCCGAGCTAGAGAAACACCATGTCGCCGAGCTGGCAACTGCTTCAGCTCAGATCGAATCTCTGGAGAAGGAGAAGGCACGTCTCAGAGACGAGTGGAACAAAACCGGCGACCTAGCTATGAGGTTGGACCGCTCCAAGCAGAAGAAGGCTGCCGAAATTGAGTCTCTAAAGAGGCAGCTTATCGCTGCTAACGCTCTGCACGAGGCGAATATCAACAAAGCCCGGAAGGCAGCGAGGCGAGAACTGTCCAAAAAATTTCAGGAGCGTCTTGCCAAAATCGAGAAAAACATTGACGAGCTGAAGGCCGCGAAGGAGAAGGAGCTCGATCTTGCCCAAGTCGACAGCAACCTGCAGTTGCTTGAGATACTGCAGAAAGATGATGCGCCTGCTTTGGACTCCGAGGCGGCAAAGTTGGCAGGGTGGAGGGTCGATTTGGCCGACGCGACTGATGAGTTTGAGAGAATCGAAGCTGAGTTGAAGAAAGATTTGATGCTTTCGCCGGTTTCCTCTAAATCTGTTGGTACCCTCCTTGGGAGCGAGCCGGTGGAAGAACGCAGCAGCAAATGTTGGAGTTGTAAACTTTGCTGGTTCTAATGTCGGTACGCTTGAAGTTGCTACTCTTGCCGAGGAGAAAGATGCCGAGCTAGATCCCCCAACTTGACTTGTGCTCTTTCAGCTTAAAAACTCTTTTCGTTTGCTTTGGTATATTTTGTTTGAGACAAGTGCCTGGATGGCTTTATCCAACTTCATTGTTAATTCCTGAGTCTTGTAATGTTGTCGTTTGTTTGGCATGACTTCTTTCATCTGTGTTGCCTTTTCTCGTTAAGTATTTTTGATGTGATACTGCGAACCATCTTTTGTTTAGTAAAGAATATGGTTAGTCCTATTGGTGTCAGTTTAGGGGCTGCGGTGTTCCGGCTTACATTCCCGTTCTTTTGACAGCGAAGCATGTTTAAAATCTCATACTAACTTTTTAGGTTTAGTATTATGTTTCTGAGATGTTTACGACCAGTGTACCAAGAGGTGTTTACTGGGTTTTTAGAGTTTAGTTCGAGTGTTAAGACTTGCGAGTTTTCGACTTACGGGTCCCTCTCAAAGATAAACTTGTAAGAATATCGTCCGGGATATACCCTTCGGATATTAGATTAGGATATACCCAACCAAAATTTGTATAGCGCGCTTTCATACCCGTAAGAGGGTGTTAAGAACCTTTAATCCCGTATAGAGATAATGGTTAAAATCCATAAAGGATGTGGTTGTCCGTCTTGTGGCCAGCAACGGACGAGGTGAATGAATATCCGTGAAAGATGTAATGTGAATCGTGTAGACTGAGTGTACAAGTTTTGTGTTAAAAGAGTGATGCGAGTGTGGGAGTATACTGTATACGTACCCACCCCCTTTTTGAGGAGGGGGACAACTGAACCGTCCGAAGACGAGCTGCCTACGTACCCTTTTCAGGGATCAAGTTCCCGTAGTTCATGTGAAGTGATTTAGTGGTAATACCTCTTTAGGTGCATTGCGTTCCAAGATCTTGGTACCGGAATATCAGACATGTTTGAGAGCTCGTATACTCCGGGTCTGACTGTCTTGGTGATTTTGTAGGGTCCTTCCCAGTTTGCTCCTAGTTTGCCAGCGTTTGTTTCGGCTGTGTTCTGAAAAACTTTGCGGAGAACCAGATCACTTCTGAACTTGCGACTTTTGACAGTGGTGTTGTAATACTTAGCTGCTGCCTGTTGATAATTCTGAATCGAACCAGTGCCTGATC